>JAJMJJ010000152.1:0-36666 GCA_030568955.1 Geotrichum siamense (nom. inval.) | reverse complement strand
AATATCCCATAATACCTTCACTAATGAAGACGAGGTCAATAACGGTTCCAGACCTATGAGTTGCAATGTCTGGGGTTGAGAGTAGATTGAGATCGTGATTGAAAGACCAATCAACCCATTCCTGAGCTAATTGTTCCGGCTGACCAGGACTTAGTCTACTTTGCCATAATGGATGATGTAAGTTGAAGTCACCACCAATTATCCTTCTAGTAGATTGATCATTGTGGAGCCTAGACATAAAGTTTTCTAGGGGTTTTGTTTTTTCTGACATTCGGTTGTAAAGGTTAGTGATCTCTATGTCTCCAACTCTAATGGTAACCATGTTTGAATCAGTGAGAGAGCTAACTTCAGTAATTTTGAATTTTCCAAACAGTTTCTTGGAGACCAAGGTGATTGCTCGGACTTTTTTTGAATTTTTGACCACGACTTTGCAGTTAGGATGAGAAATGGGATGATCTTTATCCCACCCGACTTCTTGTAAGAGAAGGATGTCATGACGGCAGGTATTTAGTAAATCTTCAGTAGTTGTTTTCTTGCGATTTAACGAATATGGAATATTCAAAGTCCCTTAATGTCTTAAATGATGAATGGTTCTTGTGGTATTTTTGATCGTTTGAAACGTGTGTAAATACACCAAAACATTCTTAAACTTCAATGAACGATGTGTTCAATCGCTCAGACAATACTATCAGAATTGATTGGATTAAAACAGAGACGGAATCAAAGTCCATCGTAATGAAATTTACTCCCTACAGATGGAGAAGCTGCGAACAATATTTAGTTATCTCCAATTGGAGTAGTAATGAATTTATTGATTAGATGTGTTTGATTGATTGGATCAAAAGAGGTATTTGGGAACAAAGCACTTAGAACCCACGATTCTGCTGTATGGTGCAGTGGTAATACGCACAGGCTTCAACTTCCGATCGCCGCTCTGTGCGGGTGTGTCAAATCCCAGTCCCTAGTTCGAACTTGGCATAGAGCACATTTATTTCGGCACTTTTCATCTAAAATCTATACATTCTATTACAGCGCTCTGCGCTATCATCTTTACTTACCACGGTACTTTTGGTTTCTGGTTTTCCCTATGGCCCCGCCATGTTTCCATAATATCCCAACCTGTAATATCTAGAGTATATACATGTAACAAGAATACGACTCTCAGATAATAGAAAACAACAAAAAAAAAAAGCAAAATAGCCGAGTGAAAATTAACGTGTGTGTGCGTTATCAAAAGCTCCCAAAAGTGAAAACATGTGCAGGAAATTACTCGCTACTACATCAGCTCACTAATTCTAACCACTGCAGTCGTTGATGTCTCTGATAGACCAGGGAACTTGAGATTTAACACTTTTTTCTTTCTTTTTCTTCTTTTTTTTCACCCCCAAAAACGGTTCTTCCCTTAAAACCGTCTTTCTATACGAACTTCAGCGAAATGAATCATTTACATTTCTCTGATTTGTTACCAACGCTTTCGAAAACTTCTACGGCTTCAAATGTTAGTTCTCGATCTAATTTAACTGCTTCCCCTGCTCCTCGTGTTCCAGATTTAGACAAGTATTGCATTGGAACTCCACACAGTGTCGCTTCGTCAGGAAGTTTATCGGTAGGGTTAAGTTTACAAGAAGAGGTGGTGTTCCTGAGTTATCCTTCGACTAGTTCGTTTTCTTATCATGATCAGGATCAAGGACTGAATTCTGCTCCTGCTGATGATCCCCGAGAACAAGTTTCTGATTTCCCTGATAGATCCCCTGCCTCGATTTACTCTCCAAATTCTGATCAGGAAACTAACCCATATAGAGTCACACCGGAAATAGCATTACATACTTCCTGCCTTGGTCAGAATTCTTCTGCTTCTGATGTTCCACCGTCTATTTTGCATGGATCTTTAATTTTGAAACTTACAAAACCAACAAAGCTCAAGTGCATTTCGTTGAGATTCTACGGGAAATATAAAAGCGCTTACATGGAATCTAATGTGGATACGAAAAACTTGGATGATATCTCGAATAATGCGTTTTCAGATGACTTAATCGTGGGTTCTCATACCTGGGATTATTTCCCCATTAAAAGAGGTAGTTCTATCGTCACTGTGGATTCTTCTTCAGTGGTCTCGTCAGACCTGTATGGTGCTGATGTTGCTTACATCAATTCAGATCAACATGTTACACTCATGGAAGGTTCAAAAGCCGAAATCGGCAAACTTTGTTTCAAAACTCCAATCAATCAAGATTCCCCAGATGGCAGAGAAAATCTTATTCCAGTCGCATCAAATCTTTCACAAAACAATATCCCATTTATTTCACCGGTATATTTAGATAAAGAGGGAAGTACCAAAGGGCCAATCGACCATAATTTTGCATCTACTGGCGGCTCTGATATAGTATACCCTGCCGGGGAGTATATATTTCATTTCAACCTTGCAATCGATGCTAGAATGCCTGAGACAATCATTGCACCAAGAGGTGCCCTGAAATATTATTTGGTGGCAAAAGTAGAAAAACACAGCCGTTTTTCGTTTGACTGTACGGGCCATAAGGAAGTAATATTGGTTAGAACTCCACCTAGTATAGGCGATACAAGCTCCAATGAACCTTTGGCAATCTCAAGAGATTGGGATGGGAAATTACATTATGACATTTTGAGCCCTCGGAAACACATCACATTAGGTACATCCGTACCAATCCGAATAAAACTTACACCAATCGAGAAAATTCGGGTTCATAGGGTAAGAGTAGAAGTTCAAGAGACAATTACATATTTATCATCAAAATACGCCAACCTTAAGCACCAAGACCCATCCAAAAAAGTTATGTTATTCGAAAAATCTGCACATGGTCCTACACCACCGGAATTAGTTGGAGAAGGTGAGCGCAACCCTAAAAAGCTTGATAGAATTGCTATGATGACAGGGAATTTATTACATTTCAAGTCAGACACGCAAATGAAAATGCCAGTTTCAGATACAACAGAGTTAGATGTTGAAATGCCATTTGTAACACCAGATAGTGACTGGAATAGTTTGGCTACGCATCATTTTGCTAATCCACCGTCTGATTCGAAATATTTTCAATTTTTACGGGCCGATGCAATTTTTAATCCATTGGTACATATCAAACATAGATTACATATATCATTTCGGATTTCCAAACCGGACGGTATTCCAGGAAATTGGCGATACTTCGAAGTTATGGTGGATACCCCTATTCATTTTCTTTCAAAATATTGTCGAGCAGAATCAGTTGAACTTCCCAAGTATGATGATCTTGATTATTCTCCTTCCGATTTGGTTCCTACCTCAGTAGAATTTCCCTCACTTTCAGCCGTTAGTTCGACGACATATGATAGCACAGTACATGCTATATCAATACCAAAACCTCGATTTTCCCCTAATACTATAGGTATTGGAACTCCATTAGTTCGGTCTATCTCTTCGCCATTTACTAGTACACCAATGGACTTGGATGAAATTATGGGCGATTTAAGTTTGGATGAACATCCGGCACCACCATTTGGAGATAATGATTCATATTTTGCGCTGACTCCTTCATGGTCTATGGGTGAACAACCTGCACCACCAGAATATGAAGAAAGAGAATCTATAGATTTGGGAGATTCTTTGGATTCTACCGTAAGAAATCCACCTATAATGTCTGAGATGATTGAAGAACCTGCAAGAGATGGGTTTGGACTGGTGAGTGATCTACAAGGGTCACAATTTTGATTTATGATTATATGTTTGTTTATATATTAATAATATGGCATATGTAAGAGAGTTAATGAGTTTTTATAGGTATATTCAAATAACATTGAAATCATTTATGCATAAAGGTATGTAAACATGGTCAACAAAATGTTGTTGATATAATATATAGTAAGTATTGTATATAAGAGAGATTTGATGTGACGTTTTTACAACACAAACAATTAAATAACGAATTACTGGTATTACCTAACTAGAGAGCATTATCAATAGATAAATATCCATCTTTCAAGCCCCTCAAATGCACTTTACAGTAAAGTTTTCAAGCACACTACAACGAATAACCTTTAATCCACATCCAGAACGCGACTACGACCAAGGAAGTTGCACTCCACTCCCAATTCATTTCGACAAACAACCAAACCCACAATGTTCCCAACGGAGGTGCTCTTTTCATAACCAAGAAGTAACCTTCTTCATTCCCTGCGTAGAGTAGGTATCCGCCAATAGAGACGCTGACGAAAAACGAGAGGATACGGAATTGTCTTGTGTTTGAGAAAGGGTGGATGAAGTGGTGAAGAAGAGAGAATACGGGGATGCAAAGGAGGGCGCGAGCTAGGATGTCACGATCAAAAAGAGGAGTGGTTTCGAAAGTTTGTTCGGTATATTGGACGTGGACAAGGATGTCGAGAACAAGATGGACGCTGATTAGTGGGATAAGGAGAGTGAGATGGTCAAGTATGTCGAACATGAATTGTCCAAATGGCGTTAAATCTTCATCTTCTTCTAAAGATTGTGTGGCTTCTTTATCGTCACGTCCCTTGCGATACCGCTTAGGCACTTGGGTTACTCCTTTTTGTTTGGTCCGAGCCATCCGTGATTCAAGGTCCTCAATTTGCTGAATCAATGTCTTCTCCGGGACAGCAGTTGGACTAACATATGATTTGAAGTCTTGAAGATCGTCAAGCTCTTCGATTCGAGGGTGTGATCCAATTTTTGAGCCTTTTCGTGAAGTCATTTGTGTGTATATATATGTATGTGGACGTGTTTATGAGATTTAATGGATGACAGTGGGAATAGTAGAAGTGAATACTTTAATTTATTTTTGTTGATATTTTCAGGAACATATCTGTTAACTAATTTTTTTATAGTCAAGCTCCACCTACAATTTTGCAGCATCAAAAAAACATATTCAATACTTTGCAAAGAAAAAGAGAAAGAAAATTTAGATCAATTCATAACGCGACATTTAGTAGGTTGTTTTTTTCTTATTACACAGTTGTGTGCTTTTTTAACAAAAATACAATAATAATTAATAAATCATAATAAAAAAAACAATTTTTTTTTTCATCTGTTGACCAAGCCAACCAAACCCTACACAAAAGAGAAGCTATACACAATGGATTATTAAGAGGGGCGACTAAGCTTAGTCAAAAAGACCCATACCCATATCGTCGTCAGATTCCTCTTCAGCGGCTTCTTCTTCTTCTTCAGCGGCTTCTTCAGCAGCAGCACCTGAAGCACCACCGGCAGCACCACCGGCGGCAGCACCACCAGCACCACCAGCAGAAAAAGCGGTCATGAGCTCAAGGAGGTTTTGTCCAGCAAGAGCCTTAGCGTAGAGTTGGACCCAGATGGGTTCAACTTCTTGAACACCGGCAGCTTCCACCAAAGTAAGAAGCTTTTCGGCAGTAATTTCAACTTCAGCATCAGCAAGGATGAGGGAAGCTATATAAACAGTTGTTAGTAAATCATTCTCCTTCCATAATAAACGAAACATAAATCTTGTCGTATTGTACGAGGAAACACATATATCGCCCCAGCTAAATCATTTATAAACCTTTCCTTAGTCGATTTCTCACTATCCACATTCTCAACTTATCACGTCGATATCACAATATATTACACCTTCTAAGATCTATCGATAAAATCACACTGTCGAAATCCTTCCTTAAATGAAATCCCCTCATGCACACGACAAAATAACATGTAGATGAATTGAAAAAAACATACCGTATGAAACAGCGAGTTCAGCGGACATTATGAATCTAATATTGTGTAGTAGTAGCTCGGGAATCAACAGCGTAAGTAAAAAAGGGGGAATTAAAAATTCGGGTTTACACTTCCAAAGTGAAAAAAAAAAAAATAAAAAAACTTTTCAATGATTCTTTCGTTTTAGGATAACCCTTAACCTGTATTATTATGTCTCAAAACGTGAAGAGCAGTCACACACCTAAATTTGAATTTACCGTGTCTTAATATATGCGGATGTGAGTATAATTCAGCACAGAAAGTTCACATCAACTGAACCAAAGTAATAGCTTCTTCTCTACAATTAATACGAACACACAGACAATTTTCCTGTACACACATTCACTATGGGAAAATCAAAGAAAATGAATATGTTCAAAGTTTTGAGCTAGCTAAGCGAGAATATCGGCAACAATTCCTTAAAAGTCTTAATCTTCAAACAATATTAGATTGTATTAACTTTACCCATTGATGAGAATTTGATGGAGGAAATCCAAAGAAGGGATAGATCCATGGCCAGTCATTTCTATGACATTGTGGATACTTTCTTTGAGAAGCTCTTTTCTAATAACTCCTACAACATGTCCGTGTGAAAAAACGGAGTGAGTAGCACAAATTGAAGAAATTTTGAATTTACTAGTGCGATAGAGGAGTTTGCACCGAAAAAAGCTCCTGGTGATAATGGTATACAAATGGTGGCTCTGCAAGAGGAATTGAGGATACCTTCTTTTCAGAAAGTGGGTTTCAAAGTTTTACCGAAGTGTGTGGAGATTGGCTGTTGTCGCACCCAATTGCGATTATCACACTCATCAACTCCACGAAAGCTTATCGACCCATTAGTCTACTCACCTCTCTCGGCAATCTTTTGGAAAATATATTTCAAAATTGAATTGCTGCACTATAAAGGACGACGATTTCTATTTATCAATATGGAGGGAGGCAGGGCTACTCTTCGGTGGATGCTCTATATGAGGCTTATTTCTGATACTCAAAGAAACATTAAGCACAGAAAAGTCACATCTGTTTTAGCAATCAATATCGGTTCGGCTTACGACAATAGATGTATTTAGTCAAAGCATAAAATGGATCTTCCTGAGGCAGCACTATGCTGGTCACTTTATGAGAGATCGGAGAGTCAAACTGCAAATTGATGGAAAGAGTCAAAGAGTAGGGCAGTGAATATGGGTATACCACAAGATTCTCTTATTTCACTTCTTGCATTTGCTTGGTCGAAGAGCAGGACACAAAATTGTTAATGTGGTGAGTTAGATTCTGCTCAACATATCTTTGCTAAGTGCCGTGCGAATAGTTACAGTTGAATATAATTTTTCCGGAACTTGATGTTAAGATTCTCCTCGATACGTTTGAGGGCATTTGATGGGATGGTCAAGTTTTTGTCTCTTGCTCCGAATCTTTTCTCTAGATGGTAGGTCCCATGGACCGTTGGTTTGTAATGGAGTTTCCCTTGAATAGATCCTCTACTTATGGAAGTAATGAGTTTCTCCACTAGGATGATAAAGTTTTCCCATTACACATTAATTAGTTTTGTCACTGATTTGTGAAGAATTTAGCCTCATCCTATCTGCGGTATTTCAAAAAAAACTGGGGAAAATGTGACCTTCAAGGCCTGCATCAGGCAAAATTTACATCGTGTTCTTTCGTATAATGTTTTATTTTGTGACTGTTTTATTTTTGCTTTAGTATTCATTTTATATTTACTTATGAGATTTTATATAGAACTTTAGTCTGATTTATTATTGTTATTATTATTATCATTGACAGTACCAGTAAACAGAAGTAATATATGATCCATGTCCACAAGTAAAGCCCAAGTATTTCCAGGAAGAGAAAAACAAATTATCCACTTAAAGATTTCCCAGAAATTTGTCTACTGATTAGTCTTGCATTATGTCTGCATATATGCAGTACTAATTGTTCGTTTTCTTACCAAAGATAGTAACAACTGAAAGGATCTTTTATTTTTCCAGATCTCCTTTTCTTTATAGCCTTGTTTTGCTATGTTGTTTATGTAACAATAAGTCTCTAGGTTTATCATGTGATTTTAATATAATCTTACCTCCTTGCTTTTTCAAAATTTTGAGATCGATCATCTCCTCAATCTCCATCGGCTCTCTTCAGAAAAGAAAACCTGCATCACCACCACCACCTACGACATATTATTGATTATAGGAATCATGTCTGCAAACGACAACATTTCAGCGAATTTATCATATGTAAAGAAACGAGTTAGGAGAGCACATACCAAATCGAGATACGGTTGCCAGTCTTGTAAGCATTTGAGAATTAAATGTGATGAATCAAAACCAGATTGTTATAACTGTAGAAAGAGGAAAAGAAAATGTGTTTATCTCAAAGTTTCATCAGGCGCAACAACTGACAATAGTAATAATATGGGTGTCACCATGGGTGGTTCAGGACCCATGAAAAGGATTACTATGGACGTAGTATTACCCCAAGATTGGAATAATCCAGATATTTTCGAGTACA
Organism: Geotrichum siamense (nom. inval.); assembly: GCA_030568955.1. Classification (NCBI taxonomy): domain Eukaryota; kingdom Fungi; phylum Ascomycota; class Dipodascomycetes; order Dipodascales; family Dipodascaceae; genus Geotrichum; species Geotrichum siamense (nom. inval.). The sequence continues at coordinate 28,424 of JAJMJJ010000152.1, read as the reverse complement.
CAATTCAACCCTTACAAGATAAGTTATATTCCATGTTACCTTCAAACGGAGAAACATATGTTCCAATACCTGATATACCAGAGCAGTATCAGGAACCTCAGCAGCAACATGATATGGAAAATAATTGGGTTGAGTATTATAAAACAAATCTTGTTGAACTTGTGCATGATTCGGAAAATGAGTTATGGAAAAATATGATTATTGAGTTCGCAAAGACTACAGATTGCTTAAGGTATTCGATTATTGCTTTATGCACATTTCATCGAGACTATAAGGCAAATCATATGGGAGCTCCTTCCGATGAAGGTATGTCATATTTTAATAGGTCCCTAGAACTATGTGCGCATGGATGCAGTCAACTCTCAAAAGATAACTATGAAGGTCTATTTTTTGCAACAATACTGATAATGGTATGCTCACATTGTATCGAGTCAATTCCCTTTGTCAGTTCAAGTCATAGTGAAATTGATATATTAAGTTTGCACAAAGGTCCCATGTCAATTCTGAGTTTGATGAGGGAACATATCTTAGATTCTCCTTTGCTTCAGATGGAAATGCAGGATCTGTTGGAATTAGAAAAAAACGTGTTAGCAAGGATTTTTGATAATTTGTTGGAAGTTTGCGACCAGATGGATGAAGACGGTTCATTTATTGAAGGAAATTTACCGGAAACGCCCAATTCTATGGTATCTGGTAGTAGTTTCGTAATATCTAAAGAAGTTCTTACAAGTTTGCGACTAAAAAACAAAGACTACGAGCCAGAAATGCTGAGTACTTCTTCAGTGTCTTCTAATCCAAATTCACCATCAGCATCAGTTGATCAACCTTCTACCCTGTATTGTCCGCAAAGAACCATTACCACAAAGCAAATATTCCTTGAAGTAATAACAATTATGAAAGTTGTCAGCCGACGAGTTGTAATTTCCAACCAGCTTTCAAGAGTTCTACTGTTGCCTATGATTCTGAAACACGACTTTCTTACCTTACTCCGGGTCAAACGCCACCCTTTTGCTATAATCATCTTCATTTACTTTTTAGCTTTGCGGCTTTTTGATTACCAATTCTGGGTCCAGAAACGCTGTCCTTGGGAGCTTGAACGATGGATGACTTTAGTCCCACCAAGCCTTCAATTTCTTCTTTCTTGGCCTAAAATGGTGCAGCGAGAGGTCAGAATGTCTGATTATATGGAACTACAATTATATGGTGGTAATCGAAATATTGCTGATAAGCATGCCGCCAGAATGGAATTGTTTGAAAAATTGATTGATGTTCAATTAGGAAAGGCGGAATCAATGCTTATGGGTGATTTGGAGGACTATGAATCTGAAGAAGAATTTTAACAAACAAACAAAAAAAAAAAAAACAATTTGACGCATGCCCCATTTAATAGACAAAAAATCAAGGTGTAGTATATATGGGCTATCTAATTATACATATACACATGGGACATTTATTTATTTATTTTATCTATTTATTTCATCTATTTATTTTATCTATTTATTTCATCTATTTATTTTAATTTATTTATTATATTTATTAAATATGTATATTACCACACCTAATTGTTCATAACATTATTTTCTATTATACTACTATGAGATATACACTATTCACACATGTACATTGATTATTTTTTAGTCGATAACTACGGTATATTAATTCTTTGATTCAACGGGATACTATACTTAACAATAAATATTCATAAAATTGTACAATACTAATCATAACTACATTAATTTAAATAAAATTATATCATACATACACATGTATGCTTTGTTTCGTTTTGGCTCCCTTCATATTCATACCTAAAATAATAACACTAGTAAAATAGTAACCGAATCTGAATACCATAAAGTAACTGGATTAAATCAAGGGTTATGATCAAAACTCAACAGCCGCACTGTCCCATCTTCACTTCCACTAGCTAATTTTGTATCGCTCAACCCAGTACAATTAACTGGTCCAGTATGATAATGAAAAGTATGCCAATTTCTACCAGTTTGTAAATCCCAGACCTTGATAGTTTTATCGTGGGAAGCACTTACTACACGGAAATTATCAGCAGATAAATCCCATACACCTTCAATATGACCGAACAATGTTCGTACTAGGCGACCACTTTGGATATCCCAAAGTTTTATGGTAGCATCAAGTGAACTGGTTAAAATATGGGTAGGTAAATATCCACTGGAACATGTTACTACAGTTGATTCAGGTACTTGACTAGTTGATGGACACGATGAAGCTCCAGTAAGACCACGAGGAACCTGAAAAATTTCCGAACTTCTCCTCAATCTTCCCGTAGTAGTACCCGGTATCATACTATCATTAAACCTATTCCTTGCTTCTTCTTGTTCTCCATCCTCATTAACTACGGCAAAATCATCTCTACTTAGTCCAGTAACCATTCCAGCACACCCCGTTTCTAATTCTAAATGATCAATAACCAAGGGCAATACACAAGTAACTTGTGCTACATGTGCATCTAAACTTCCTTCGCGACTCAAAATTCTTGTGCACCTTCTTGTTTTCAAATCCCAGATTCTCACAGTTGCATCTTCTCCTCCAGAAACCAATATTCCAGCGTCCGTTTTCAGCTTCACACTAATCACTGCATCAACATGTCCTGAAAGAGCAAAACATGTTTTGGTTTCAAAATCCCATAATCTAATCATACCATCTAAACAACCAGACACAATAACTCTTTGATCAAAATCTAATGTATGAATTGGTGATTGACTATTAAAAGTTCCCAACTGTTCACCTGTTCTGTAGTTCCATATCCTAACTCTTTTATCATGTGAAGCCGTAACCAATTTACTCGTATCAAATTTCAATGCTGATACCGATTGTCCATGAGCCTGAAATTTTTTTACAAGTTTGTTTGTATCCAAATCCCAAATAAAAACCTGTCCCATGCTTGTTCCCGTTATTAAATATTGCTCATCAAATTGCAAAGATAAAACTGGTGAATCATGGGTGAATTCTGTTACTGTATGCCTTCCTGATCTCCAATTTGCTTCAATAATATATCGTTCCGCATAGACCTCTTTCCACGGTCGAGTTTTCTTCAATTTTTTCCTTGGGGGTTCTTTTCCCGTTTCTGCCAATTTCTTTAGCTTCTGTTCCAATGCATTTTTAGCATCTTTTAACCTTTTCCTTTCCAACAACGGTAGGCCCCATCCACACTTTCTACACGTCCTATCAATATGCTGCTCACATAACCTATGCCATACCATATCATCATCAGCCATTGCTTTCCATCTTTTACAAACTTGTGCTGCCTTGCAAAGCGACGACGAATCCAAAAACATCAAAATCTTAAACCCGATTTCCTTTGGCAACGCCGTCACAAAATCAATGCGAATAGCTTCTTGGACCATCTGTGCTACCTGTGATAATTGAGGAAAACAACATTGGGCCAAGATGCCTTTTAATATTAGATTTCTTTGATGTGCAGGTGCGTTTGAAAACAATGCCCAAACTTGTGAGATTGTGTCTTGTGATTTGGAGTCAAGGGTTTTGAGTTGTTTGTTCAGATTTTCGAGATGCATTAGATGTGTTGAGTGATGATTGCAAGGGAGATCTGGATGGTGCCTATAACAGTAATTTTGTAATGGTGATTTCGGTATCGCCGCTGGGGCGATTTGTTTTTTATCTGACGCCGACGACAACGATGGTATTGAATCAAATGAATCTAATGGCATATTTTCATTATCGTTATTATTAGCCATAACGCTTTTTGATTCCTCTGACTTGGAAGATACCATTGGGTAAAATATATGCAGATAAGTAGAAATAAAATAAAGTAGTTTTAAAAAATAAAAATAAAACCCAAATCAAGCTTCTTTTTTCTCCTTACCTACCTAGGAAACCAAATAACTTTATTGATATATTCAGTACCAAATAATGAATTAAAAATACATATAAAAGCAATAATTAAATTAAAACAATAGTAAGCTATAATTTTATTTCAATAAGTTAGAGAAGAGTGTCAATATGAAGATAAAATATCGATGTTTTTTTCTAACGGTATTCAGATACATCTGTGCACAGACGTATTAGTTATGTACAGTGTTGGTTATCAGGGTTAGGGTCATTTCTCTAAGCAATATTGTTTAATTTTTTTTATCCTATATAAGTAATTCACCAAAGCCCGATTTCTATGCTAACTCGATTACTGAGCATTGATATTTCTAAACGTCTTGTACCGTTTCAAGAGTCACCAGCACATACTGTAGTATCGTTATTACATTCATACTAGTATGTATAAATATATAAATTTGTGTTTATACAAAATATTCTTATCAAATTAATATTAACCTAAGGAATAACATTTACTTCTGATAATTTAACAACATTTCTAAACATTTCAAGTTATTCTTTCCCAAATTCAAAAATTCATGATTCATAAGTTCATTCGTAGATGCTCTGAAATTCACATCCACGCAAAGACAAATACTCAAAAATGACTTTAGACTTTTCGAAATCTTATCTGGATTCTTTAGTTTTGGTGTACCATTCGTAGCAATCAGATATAATGCTTTCAATGGCTCCTCATTCAAATATGGGGGTTCTGATTCAATCATTTCAATAATCATAATACCAAGAGACCAGACATCAATTTTAGAGTCATAATTCTTTTGTTTCACCACTTCAGGTGCCATCCAATATGGTGTACCAACCATAGTAGCCCTTTTATTCTTTTTCTCTGTAAGCTTTGCACAAAATCCAAAATCTGTAATTTTAACGTTCCCATTCATGTTAAGCAAAATGTTATCTGATTTAATGTCTCTGTGAATAATATTGTTAGAATGTAAGAACTGCAAACCTTTCAGTGTTTCATATGATATTGACGACATCTGCTGTTCTGTAAGAGCGTTATTATTATCGATGATATCAGTTAGTGATCCACCCTCCATATATTCCATAATTACATAAAGTTGGTTAGATTTCAGATTCATAAAACAATCCAAGAAATTCACAATATTATCGTGTTTATTCTCTTTCATTACCACAATTTCGTTAAAGATCAATTCTTTTCGAGGTTGTAGTGAAAGGTTGATTTGTTTAATTGCCACTGGGGTTCCAGTAACTAAACTTTTAGCATAAAAAACAGATCCTGATGCACCTTGTCCAACTTTCTTAACTCTTTTATAATAGACGTTTGGATCCTCACGAAAATTGACGATTTTTTTAAGCTTTTCTAATATTTGTACATCTGTGAGATTTGAAAGTCGATGATCTGTTGATGAAGGAGAGTCATTATTTTGCTTGTTCACAGTTGTTGGCAATGTTTTGCTCATAGGGTGTAATGGCTCGATTGGTTTATTATACAACTTATTCTTTTGCAGTTGCTGCTGCTGCTGTTGTTGTTGTTTCTGATGATTTTGTTGCTGTTGTTGTTGGAATAATGGCTTAACTGGTGGTCCTTTACTGAAAAGATCTGTACTTTTCAATTGAGGCAATGAAGGTTTTCGTTGAAACGGTTGAACAATAGGAGGGAGTCCTAAATTATCCATACTCTTTTCATGTCGCAAAGTACGTGCTTGAGGATGTGGTTTTTTAGGTGCCTTCGGAGCTTGCCTTAAAGGTGCAATATGGGAGATATTAGTAGTTCGACTATTAGGAATGGGAGGAATTCGGGGTGCTTGTGATAATGAAACATATCCATTTGGGCCGAAATTTGCACCAGACGTATTATCCACTGAAGGTAATGCATGTGTTGGTCTAGGAACATTTTGCGAATATTTTGGAATTTGCTTCGTATAAGAATTATAATTATTATTGTTGTTACTGTAGTTAATGTTGTTACTTTTAATATTGTTATTGTCCGAGGAAGAGTTTAACATCGAAGGAGGGCCAATATTAGACGTACTTATATTGTTGTTCGCAGTGTTAGTACTAATAGTGTTCAATGTATTAGTATTAGTTGAAGTGTTGTTAGTGTCATTAATAGGCGATTGATGGGTAGAGCTGTAAAATTCCAATACTTCAATTACTGCTTGAGGATTTTTTGCATAATCTTCATGAGTGATTGCGGAGGCACTAAGTAATTTAGACCAGGATTCAGGCAAACCAGTAAAACCCCCACTGATCGGATCAAACCCAACATGTACTTTATGAGTAAAGTTTGTTGGACTAGACACCACACCAGTTAGAGGACATTTGGAATAAATATCATCAATCCAAGAATATAGATCAGAATCATTTCTACAAGATATGTATATTGATTTGAAACCCGTTGATCTGATAATTTCAAAGCAGTACGACTTGATATCAACTCTGGTAATGTTTGTGATAGTGTACAGAGGGATTGAGAGAGAAGGAGTAGTAGAAGTAGCTGTTAAAGGGGTGACCTAAAAGAGAATGAAAAATTAGTATATGTGAGTAGTAAACAATAAATTTTGATTGTTGAAATTAGACATACCTCATTTTTATAAAACTCGAGACAGTTTTCTCGAAGGACCAAGTATTTTTTATTCCATAGTTTAAAACTACCGTCTTCCTTGACAATTGTCCATCCGTGCTTGATAAATCTTCCAGATCCAGGGCTACCAGCCGTGATACTATTTGAAAGGTTTGAAGCTTTGTTTTTGATTCCCATAGAAGAAGAAGTGCTAGTTGGACTTCCATTATTGGAATTGTCGAAAGTCGAACTATCTGAACTTGAGTGAGTATTGTTTATTCTTCGAGGAGGTATGTGATATTGTTGCTGATGATGATTATTAGATAGAGTAGATATTTTACTCGGATGATCAGGTGGAGTAGGGGCTGGACCTGGATTCAGGAAAGCGTTTTGCGAGAACACACCAGCTGAAGTTGAAAAAGACATGACAATGCGATGTGGCGAGTTGATGAGTTGAGGATTTTGAAAAAAAAGTTTCGATCCCTAAGAAGGCTATGACAGAAGTGGTAGACAGAACAATGTTATTACTGAAGAAGAGATGGAAACAGTAACAATAACCGTGGTAGAACTACTTATACTGATTTTAATAGTACTACACACTTCACAGCCATGAAAAGAAGAGAAAAGAATAGAAAATAAAATAAAAAGTGACGGGGATATGTTGTGTTTAAAATGAGGAATACCACAAAAACAACGAACGAAGAAAAAATAATAAAAAAATAAAATCAAGAAAGAGAAAGAAGAAAATAGGGGGTTTCATCAATTGACACGAAACACTTGTTTTTTTTTTGTTCAAATTGTAACCCACAAAAAAGAAATGGTACAGAGACATAATTACATAATATTCCGTTTATTTCTTCCACCAACCACCAAGTCCGTGATTTCCTTTCGCCGTTTTCCTTTCTTCAATTGACTTCTCAATCAAAAAACCTTTGTTCAGTTCACATTAGTATTCATCTATCGTGACTTGACTCATTGAAAGTCTTACCTTTCTGAAGCTATGTACCAATATGTTTTAACCCCCACGCTGAGCAAAGGCCCCAAGAGGATATTCATTCAGTACTATTTTCTTATTTTTTTTTTGACCTCTAATCCAAAATAACCATTTTTTCATTCTTATTCTAAATGGCTAGAATAATTATTACGTGTTTTTTTTTATTTATTTTAGGTGATACCAATGTCGGGACACAACAAAGTGAATATTCAAGGTGGAATTTCCGTGTGTAAAACACATAAGGTAGCCCGCTGCGTAATATGTACATATAGATATCCTGCTGTATAGTGCAGTGGTGTTACGCACAGGTTTCAACTCCAAATCCCAGTCACTGATTAGTGCTATGTAGTTGTGCATAAAATAAAAAATACAAGTTCTGATAGAGTAATGTGTATCCTATCAGAACAATCCCTATGTTGAAATTATTCAGGGACTGTATGCACGCGTTGTACAGTAGAACAGACCGAGTACTCTGGGCATACAGATACTAGTACATGGTCGCTACATGCAGTGGGAGTAAAATGTTTCTACTCTACACACGCACACAAAATAATTTCACCAAACTATCTATCCCTCTATATTCATCTCATACTTATCTCCATAAAAGAGAATCTTCGTAGTAAACAATAATGGCCCAAGGAGCAAAATATTTTACCCCTGAATTTTTGTCTTGGTCCTCCTTCTCCCCTGAAAATACTTTTTTCCACCCTTCTCTCTTCAATTCTTAGGAGATTTTTGAGGATGACTTTGTTGTTTCACGAACTTTCTTCATTTTGCCCCCACATAATTCAAATGTTGACCCTATTCCTACCATCTACATAACTTTGAATACTACTATCATTTTAACAGTTTCTCAAGTTGAGACCATTGGACTTGCCGTAATTTGTACCCCTTTAGCAGAGATCTTCCTATTGTCATTTCACGAAACATGGCATCTATCATTTTCCTCTATCGTTTCATGCTAACAAGCATGTTCATATATACACTGCATGTACTATGTAAGAAATCATGCTCTCGAAAAGGTGGTGGAGCAAATAACCCAACAAGAAAACAGTGAAAATTTGAACCCCTGTTTACATTAATGTGTACTATGTTCAATGTTCATCAAATTTACATGATACGACCCAATCGTAATATTGAATGCAGTGGTCCATAACAGGCAAAGTTTCAAGAGATGAAATAAAAATAAACTCTGGAGAGCCCTAACCCTTTAATATGCCCTGTAAATGTGCAGTGTCTGCTATGCAACTAGTATGTAGAGATCAAACCACAGTTATCAACGGCGTCCCGTTTACAATCGCAGCCTTTAGAAAATATCACGTATTAAACTATAATTTGAGAATTTTTCATAAACAACAATCCAATGGAATAAACATACTTTGCAATACATGAAAATATTCAGGAAATGAAACAGTAAATATATATCTGGTTTATAGGTAAATAAAACTAAACATGATCCTCGGAAGCATCTTGTAAAATATCCATATTTTACCGATTTTTACAAGGAGAAGGAGACAATCTTAAATTTATTATATTTTCAACCCATGTACTGTTAAAAACACTTAGTTAGCATTCAAGAATATGTTCTTCTACGAAAAAAAACCAAAACAGGTCTCGAGAACATCAATCTCATCATTTTCCAAGTTTGTAGGATTTTGTGTCGGAGGTTCGACAGGAGATGTCTTGCTCAGATTACCAAATTTAGATAAAAATTCACCAGAAAACCTACCTTACTGCACAAATTCAATGGCATCAGCAAGGTCCTTGGAGGTATAATTTAGAGCCATATTGTACGTAAGAAGATATAATTAAAAATGATAGTAAAAAACAAAAAAAAAATTGAATAAAACAATGAATACATCTAGCGGGGGTTATATAATGATAAAAAGCGAAATAAATAGGAAAGATTTGCATTCGTAAAAGGGGCGACGTTCATATCTGTGGTTTAACCTCTATATATATATGTACATACATACATCCTAGACATTGCCAGAAACTTCATCAATATATAAAACATTTCTTTATTTATAACACAATCTTGTAGACGATGTGAGAGTTTTAACTAAGATTAAATTGAAAAATTCAACTTCAGTTCTTCCTTTAAAAACAAGCTCAGTGAAAATCAATCCAAACATCGAAAATAAAATCACAAATCTAAATAGCACATGGGCCTATAAGTTTATATATTCCTACCTGTGTGAATATACTCAGTAGTACTTTTTCATGCTTCACCTTTAGAAATTAAGAATAGTCTTCATCACTCGTAAAAATGTCCATCAGACTTGAATCGCTTACAGTGTGAGTTTTTCTTGTACTATTAGTTTCTATAATCTCACTTTCGGACAATTGATTATCACAATATTTATCAATATGCTTTGATTTCTTCATTTTACCTCTAGGAATAACCTCATCACCATCATCATCGATTACTTTTAGTTTTCGTTTATTTTCTCCTGGTGTTATCACTTCCAAGTCATCATCATTCCCTATCATTACATCTGATCGACGCTTCAAGGATCGTTTCTTCGGTAAAGTAGCATCTATATCATCCATTTTTTCGTAAGTATCCTTCAACTTATTATATGTCTCTGAAGTAATTGTTTGAAGTTTCGTATAAAGTTCTTCCATATTATGTGATGATGAGTTAAATCTTCGAGCACAACGGTGTTTCGGAACTTTACAATGTGGATCTTCAGTAAAGATACCATAATCTGGGCCATCCTTAGCAGGATTGTATGATAGAATTTTTTTTGAAGAGTTCATGGGTTTTTGATGAATGGCCTTCTCATCAAATATGTCATCAGAATCAGAGATATCTGAAAGGAGTTTGGTTGTAAGAGGAGATGAGTTAATATAGGATGAACTTCCAGTCGAAGTATCAGGAGAAGATGTTAGAATGGGGTTGCCTTTAATAAAAACTGAAGCTTTCAAAAATCCTGTTATAACATTGTCTGGCATATTAAATTTCTTCTTAGATGGTTTAACTCCCTTCTGCCCTCGAGATTTATATGAAGTCTTTTGCTGTGTTTCCATTTCTTTCAAAATATCCTGTGAACTCAGAACCATTTTATTTTCTTCAGGAATTTCAATTTCCATTTCAACACATTCAGGTACAATTTCGGCTGGAATGATCCTATGCTTTTTTGCAAATTCTAAACCTGCTCCTCCATATTTACCATGATTTTCACCACGACTCTGGATTAATCCTTGAATATATTGATAGCAATCAATTGATTTATCAAGCTTCTTTTCTTCTGATTCAGTTAACAGCATGTATACTTGTCCTTCTCGCTTTCTTCCGGTACGTCCAATTCTTTGTAACATTCTGATTGGACTTGACGAAGCATCGTAGCAAACAATGAGATCCACTTCTCCAATGTCAAGGCCTTCTTCACCAATAGATGTTGCCACAAGACAATTAATATCACCATTTTTAAATTGTTCGACCACTTTCTGCTGTTCTTTTTGTGTCATACCTTTAACTTTTTCCGAGTTTTCCGGACCCTTGACACTCGATTGTCCAATAAACATATGAGGTCTACACTCAGGAACCATCTCTTTTAAAATTCTGCAAATATCCTGCCCAGAAGATCTATAAGCTGAAAATATTATCGCCTTCGAATCATTCTTTCCAACTGCCCATGATTCAATAAAAAATTCTCGTGCAATTTCAACAAGTTTCTCAAGTTTTGGATGACCAAGAAACTTTTCTTTAATTTTTCCCGATTTAGTGTAAATAAGAGATTCACACAAAGCCATACACTTCTTGTAACTAGAATGTTGTGTGACCAAATTCATGTATTTCCCTGTCTTCTTTTTCTTTGGAAACTCATCGTCCTCGTTTTTGTTTTGAGTGCCACCATTTTCCCAAGCTTTAAGACTATCATAGAAAGGTCTAATTCCATGAAATTTTAGTAACCCCAATGAATATCCTAATGATGCCAAAATTTTCAATTGTGCCAAATACTTGTATACAATTGGAGAACCTTTGAATCTCGATTGAGGTCCCATCAAATGCTGCATAGCAGTTACCGCTAGATACTGGTGCAAATTAGAAGGCTCTGAACAATGAAAAACGTTTGACTTCGCAAGATCATTCAATATTGCTCTGTATGATTCAACATATAATTCCATAACTTCACTTGTGTCACCTGAGATAGGCAGTACAATTCGATTAATCTCTTTCTTATGAATGTACATTTTAATATCCTCACTATCTTCTGTTCTGATTTCAACATGAGAAATATTCAAATTGGTAATAATAGACTGAACGCCTTCAAATGTGGAAGACGGTGTGGCTGTTAAAGCAAGAACTCTGAATGAATTGTTAAATCGATTCAAAAACCGCACAACTTCAACGTATGACTGATTTCCGGAAGCTCTGTGGGCCTCATCTACAACCAAACAAGCTACTTCCTTCGGATCAAGCCAACCTCGCTTCAAATCATTATCAACAAGTTGTGGAGTTGCAAAAAATACGCGTTTATCTCTCCATTCTACCTCTCTCATTTTCGGTGTCATAACACCTCCAATTAAAATACTTGTTACTGATCTGGATAATCCGGTTATTCCTAAACAAGCTTCAAGTTGCTGTGACACAAGAGGTCTTGTCGGAGCCATAAATATTATTTTTCCCTTTTTTGTCCATCTATAATAGTTCAACATGACCGTCGATGCAATAAATGTTTTTCCCAGCCCAGTTGGTAACGCGCACAACACATTTTCAAACAGTGCTCTTCTCACAATAGATACCTGATAATCTCTAATTGGTAAATTTGTCGGATATATATAAATATTAAGCATTTCCTCATCTAACTCATGATGTGTTGGAGTCTTATCTGTTTGCAATTCGGCATTCGATGTATACACCCATTGCCTATCAACAACCTTATAATTCTTTGTTAAAGTAGTCTGAATAGGACCGCTCGATGAACCATTAACAGGTCTGGACAATGATAACTTTTCTTGTACTTTATTTGAAGAGTTAAACCGAGGTGATGACTGATGCGAAGACTTTGCGACGGGAGTGTTGACACTTGACCGAGACTCTACACTAGATCGCTGTGGCGTAGGCGGATGTGTCTGAGAATTTTGCAATAATTCCAAGAGTTTGCCATCTAAATCGTCATCAAAGTCATCATCAGACACATCTCCCATTATTGTAAACAGTTTTAGTGAGTATTCTCGTTCACTGATTTGATACGTGCAAAAGAAACGCGTTTGGTCAAAATTAATTTTTCGCGTGGAATATAAAACGGATGGAATTTGGATTTTGGGAATCATTTCGTGTAGCAGAATCACATGACTATTATATTGAATCTCCTATAGGAAAATTATAAAGCATTGAAACAATTATAGCTGATTTACCTATGTTTTTGGCACAAATAATATAAAGGACTAGGTCAATTAGGTAAGACATACTATATTGTCTTCGTCGAGAAGACAACAGTTCAAATACTACCAGCGTATGCATAAAGTAAATATGGGTTAGGGCAAATAAAAATTCCAGTTCATAACACCCAAATAGCCTTTTTATTTTCACTTTCCCATACTTTCATAGATCAAATCTAGTGCACGTCAATAATGTATTCGAAGAGATTTTCAGGTAGGTTGTTACCATATCTAATGAAGAAAAAATTTAGTTAACATTAAATAGCGGACCTTTTGTCTACAGTAGATGAAAGTCTTGATTATGGCTTATTAGAAAATGAGTGCACCATAGAGGAGATCCAATTAGAAGATGCTCCCATAAAGAAGGGAACGCTCGATATGTTCGTGAAGAGAGGAAGAACAGTTGCCTTTGAGTTGAATCCTACTCAAAATTGTGGTAGTGCCTGGATATATCCAACTAATTTAGATCTTCCGATAGCAGATCAAACTCCTGCAGAAGAAGGAGAGAGTACCATCTATTCAGTTAAGATTCCTGGCATGGGGTTTTCAGATAACTACAGAAATTTTATTCATAGCTCATTTGACTCTCTGAAAGATATCCTTAGGGTGCTGGCTGAAAACTCGTCACAAGAGTTGAAATTCTCGACGTCAATTGCAAATATTATGGAAAAATACGTTGAAGACGTTACGAAATATGGAGCGGAATCACAGAACCTTATTGATGCTAACAAGATTATTCGATGTCTTCTTGCAGTTGCTTTTCAACCAGATAATGTCAATACAGTAGCTAAATCTTTCACCAATTGGGTTAATTATGTGAATGTCAACAAAAATATGGAGTGCATTGCAGATGTGATGAATGAAGAAAATCCCACGGGTCATTCAGTATTTTGGAACTTTGTCTACTCTTTCTTGTTAAGAGGTATGACCGATTCAGTTGTCGAGTTGTTAAGTACTGCTGGCAACTTTACGGAAGATTCAAAAGTAAACGAGTTCATTTCACGATATTTAGCAGTGTTAAAAAAGCATGACACTACTGACTTTTTTAAATTTCTCGAATGGAAATCTGAGGTAACAAAATTGGTAGATGATTTCTCGAAAATTAAAGACAAAAAGTATCACAATGACTTAAAATTATTACTTGGAATAACTATGGGTGAAGTTGATACCATTTTAGGAGTATCTTCTACGTGGTATGAAGCCATGTGTGCACTACTCAATTTTTCTGATCCTACAAAGGTTAAGCTTGAACCTTACTATCAGCTTTGTATTAAAACTCATCCTGTGGATTCAACTGTAGTGTGGGAATCAGCATGCTCGGCAGTTATCAACTGTCATTATATATTGGCAGTAGAAAAAGTTGAATCACTTGATCCCTTTGCTGCAACAGTTGTTTGTGAGGCTTTAGAGAGTAAGCTTCTTATCGCTGACTATCTAGAAATCAGAAACTATCTTCTCATTAATTTTGCGAAACTTTGCATTTCGGATAGTGTAGTGGCTGGAGATGGGATTGATTTATTAGTTTTAATTAAAACTGATGAAGCACGAGAAATTTTTGCTGAATCAGTAGTCAGATTGCCATTCGATTCATTCAGTGACCTGAGTATTTTTCTTCAGATTTCTGAAACATTTCAATTGCCTCAGGTTAGCAGGACTTTGAACAAGATTGCTGCTAGAAAAATGGAGGCATCTGGAAATTACATCGAAGCATTAATTCATCTCGAACAATGCAACGACTTGGAATCTTTGGCTCATGTTGCATGGAGATTGTTTGAAGAAACACTTATAACTTGGAAACCTTCTTCTGATCCTTCACTTGTTGGTGCTGTAAACAACACATTAGATTTCAATATTTCCCCAATAATAAGAAGTGCTATTTCACCATATGCTGTCTTAGCGAGTGGACTTAAGGCATTATATTCTGATCGACCTGCATCAGCAGCAACACATTTTAAGGGTCTTCTCAAATTCCCTTCTCTTCCACTCAAATATTACGGTTCAATTCTCCTACTGATAGGAAAAATATTGGGTCCTGATAAGCCAAAAGCTTTCAATCCCTCTGATCTTATTTTCTTTATGGAAAAGCTTGATAGTTGGGAGAGTGCGAATGAAGAAGCAAGGAAAGAAGGAGTGAAAATAATAATGCAAAATCAACTAAGCCAATCCGAAAATGTTGATGAGAAGCTGCAAAATTGTGATAGTACACATGAGGAAGCAAAGACGGAAGAATTGGAAGTAATAACACCAAAGCTATTTATGCAGTCTGAAACCGTCAATGATTTTGACAATTACGATTTTAATTCGAGTATTCGAGATCTAAGATTGCTTCTAATCCGAGAATTGGCCAAAACTTATTGTTAAATGAATTCGACCCAAAATCAGAAATTTCTGCGATAAGAAAATTTAATTCTTATAAGATTTATTATTTATTGATTGTATTACTTTTCAGTGTTATTAATGAAATCTTGCAACTTCTATTTATGGAGGTTAGAGGTTCAATTAGATATATTTATGAACCTTAGAACCTTGAAAATTACATGGGTAGGTACTAAGATATATGTATATATGTGCATATATGTATTTACACGATAAAGATTACATTACAGCTACTTAAAGCATGTAAAATTTTATTGTATTGTAATGAAAATTTAAAATATATTTCAATTATTTTAAAGTGTGAACAATTGTGATTTCTCTATATGACTACATACGCAAAACAGTTTCATTGCTATAAAAAAGGTTTTATATCCCAAGTTTTTTTTTCTTCATTTTTATTTTGGGTCTCTCTCCATCTGGTAATCTTCTTTACATTCATATGCAAGTAGTTCGTTTAGCCTGACAGCCATTTGATTTAATTCAGGATCTTAGAGTTTCTTGTTTCCCAGTTTCTCTGGAGATGGTAAGTAGTATTCTGCTGTTTTTTGAATGTATTCATTCTAATAATTCTAATTATTATTGAAGGTAGTGTATCCTATCATTGCATTTGGGGCTACGGGTTTATTTGCACTTTTGGCTATCAGACGATTTACCAAATTACGAGATACACCAATATATATTCTGATACCTTTATTTATCTCTGTACTTATTCCATGTTCTATGGTTATATTGGTTCCAATAGATCTTGCATCGTCTTCGAAAGATGCAAGATTTAAGTTTTATTATTTGTCGAGTGAACTTCGACTTTATTTATGGAGGATCATTTATTGGGCTGCATTCCTATTAACTTGGGCGATTCTTCCTTTGTTGCAGAGTTATTCAGTTTCTGGGTACAATACCTTGATACTGAAAATTAAAGATTCTGTTCTTGAGAATTTGATATACTACCTTGGCATGTTGATTGCATCAATCGCAGGTCTTCTTTATATATCGGCATTTTCCGCTCTTAATTATTCAACAGTGGAGGCACTTGTAATGGCGTTGTCTTACACATTTGTGTTGATAATGTCTCTCTGGTTAATGTGTCATGGTCTTGTAACTATTCCTCGTCACCTTTGGGTTTATTCAAATCCATATACGAAACAGAAACAACTTTATATTGCAGCAACACAAGCTAATGATGCGCTAGCCAACGTACAATCAGAATATGCTGATGTTGCCAATGAGATTTTGCAACTTGCGTCGAGATCAAAAGATACTGAGTATACATCTTGGGTGAGAATGCTAGTTGAAAAAGTAGAGAATGGACCAGGTATACCCCTGAATTTTGAATTGGGAAGATATGGACGACCAACAAAGGGGAAGATTAAACTGAATCAGAAATATCTAGCATCTTTAGGAAGACGATTTAAGTATGTTAGAGGGCAATTAATCAGATATGATGCTGCCTGGCAGAAATTACTTTTCGAAGCGTCAAAAGCAGAAGATCTTGTGCGTGCTCATGAGACCAAATTGCTTTCTTTTCGGTTTCAGGGGTCTGTTTTGGGAGAACGAAACTGCTACAGATATTATTCTATAGTGGATCCTTTGCTCCGCAAAATTTTAGCAGTGTTTTTAAGTCTCCTAACTATTGCTATAACTATATCTGAACTATTACATGGAACGATATACTCGGTTGTGAATTTTGCAATATCCAGGACAAATGAATATCAACAACAATTTATATCATGTCTATTTTTGGGGTATATGTGCGTTGCTGCATTGATAAGTCTTTCTAGGATCAGAATATTTCAATACTACGCACTAGTGTATCGGCACAGCAGTTTAGATTCACTTCTTTTCTACGCTATGTATGCCTGTAGATTGTCTGTTCCATTGAGTTACAATTTCATTACCCTTGTATCTTTGAGAGAGTCTGTATTTGAAGAATATTTAGGAAGTTCTATCAACTTGACTCCTTTAGGTTCATGGTTCAGCTCGTGGTATCCACGATTCACTATAATTTTTATTCTGATGGCGTTATGTAAAGTTTATGATAGAGTGCAAAATTTTCTTGGACTTGGAGCTGTTGATGATTTAGAAATGCCGAATAATTATAATGGTTCATTGGCAGAATTTGAGGGCAAAGTGTTAATATCTCGATGTTTAGCAGATTCTGAGCATCGATATAGATTAAGGCATCCTAATATTAGCTCTGGATCTTCTGAATTTTTATCAAGTGCAGCATCAAGTGTGAGATCAATAGGATCGAGTGGAGGTATTCGAACAAGTGCTAGCCATATTAATCAATTGGGTACTAGATCGGTTCATTCAAAGTTACACCTAGGAGGTGGCCATGTTCGTAGAGAACGGATGCATGATCAAATATCATTGATGGGAGGGAGAACTCGTACTGTCTATGGATCAGTAGAAAGGAGTGATAATGAACAACACTTTAAAATAAATTTTCACTTAGGTGGTTTAATGAAATCATGGAATCGAAAGATTCGACAAGCTATGCAAAAAAATTCTAATGATCAAGATGACGAAAGTTGATACAAGATACAAACCTATCGAAACCTCTTTTTTTTTATTATTATTATTATTGCAATTGTGTAATACTCTAAATTTTTCGTGATGTCATATTGCGAATCCTTTATATACTTGAAATCATAAATTTGAAATGATTTATTTTGATGCTCTTTCCGACTTTTATTTCTTGGGCTGAAAACTAATGGATATGACCACATAATTACGCAAATATAGGAGGACTACTCAAAAAAATATTTAAATAACGAATGTCAAAAAGAACATACGAAAATCATTCGAAATTTTCAGAAGTGGGTTTTTACAGAAGGATTTAAAATAACACAAACATGTTGTTAGTTGCTGTAACAGGAAAGAATTACAATTATGATATCGGTTAAAACCTGGTATTAAAATATTTTCTGAAATATTCACATTTTTGGTCTTATATTTTATAAATAGTACACAGTTACTATATTTCTATCCTTCCTTTTTATGTTAATTTTTCTTCATTTGTTCTATTGAGATCATCAATCACATTTGTATATGGTAATGGATAGGAAAAATAAAATAAAACTATGAATTACCTCAATATTTTAATACATATTGATTTTAAATTGATGATTTAATTGAATCATGTAAAATTAATGGGAGGCTATTCCTAGCGCGTGTGATATACAAAGAGAAATTTATGAAAAATAATTTTCAAACTGTGGGATAGAAAATAATAAAGTGATTCAATGGAAAATAAAATTAAACGCAATCTATTACACATTCCAAGGTTTATATATTTTCGTTAACAGTAAATGGATTTCACGATATATCATGAAAGAGTAAAAAAAAATAGAAATACCTATATAGCGAGGTATACATTTTTTGGTCATTATTAGTCAGATAAATTGGAGAGTCACTGAGTAGTAGTGGAATTCAAGTGACCGAAATAAATTAAATCAAAAGACGTTCAATAGCGTTCTTGATATCAATAATTTGCTTGTTGAGTTGAGAAGATTCGTTAGAAGTAACAGAAGCAGCAACGACAGGTCTAGAAACACCACAAGCTCTACCAAGCGCAGTCTTGGAGGAAACGAAGACGTAAGGAACATTCTTATCTTCACAAAGTAAAGGAAGATGCAAAACAATTTCAATGGGAGAAGCATCAGCAGCCATAACAATGAATTCAGAGATACCTCTGTTCAAGGTCTTGGTAGCTTCATTAGCACCTTTCTTGAGTTGTCTAAGATGGGTAGCTTGTTGGACAATATCAAGAATTTGCTGTGTCAAATCAGCATCAGCTAAGGGAAAAGCACGGGCATCAGGAGCAGACATTGTTGCAAAATAAAGTAAAAAATTAAAGGTTCACGGCAATAGGATAACACAAAAAGCTCGCCTTTTTGAAGAGAAATCAGTGGGAAGGTTTGTTGTGGAAAAAAAGTGAAAAATTGTTTGCGGGAAAGAAAACTCCCAATAAGATTCCTTACCCTAAACAAAAGGAACATATAACATAGAGCTTATGCAAGAAATATTTATAATGTAATTGGCGACTAAGCGTGACGTAATCATTACAAAACAAGATAGTTTTTTCGTTCCAGCCAATTTCAAAAAGGTTGTGTTGCCTTTTATAAAGTCAACTTTGCAGCACTTTTTTTTTCTTCTTTTTTCTGACACTTTTCCTCTTTCTCTCTTCCTTCCCTCTACCACTCACCACCAAACATACTCGATTACTCTCCCGGCCTTTTTGTCGATATTCATTGAATCGCTCCTTGTTTACAAATAGATTTTTATAATGTCCGATCTTTGGTAGGTTTTCCCTGTTTTCTGCTGCTTTTTTGTTTTTCATTTGAGAATTTCATGTTTCTCTAGTGACGCTAGAATCCTCGCTATTCATTTTGGGTCAATCGTGATAAATCTGATTCTCAATGATTTGCAAGATAGTAAAGTTTATACTTGTCGTAATTTTTCATTCTGTACTAACATTTTTGTTTTATTTTAGTCCTGTCTACGCTGTACGTTGTCAAAAAAATATGCGTATTATTCATTTAAATTCAATATAAAAAACTCGATTTTCAACTAACACGAACTTTTATAGCCCTTTTTCGGTGCCCTCGGTTGTACTGCCGCTATTGTTTTCACCTGTTTCGGTGCTTCATATGGTACTGCTAAATCTGGTGTTGGCATCTGTGCCACCACTGTTTTGAGACCTGACCTTCTTGTCAAGAACATTGTCCCCGTCATTATGGCTGGTATTATTGCTATCTACGGTTTGGTCGTTTCTGTTCTTGTTTCCGACTCTCTTAAGCAACAACAAGCTCTTTACACTGGCTTTATTCAATTAGGTGCTGGTTTGTCCGTCGGTCTTGCTGGTCTTGCTGCTGGTTTCGCCATTGGTATTGTTGGTGATGCTGGTGTCCGTGGTACTGCTCAACAACCTAGATTGTTTGTTGGTATGATTTTGATTCTCATTTTTGCTGAAGTTCTTGGTTTATACGGTCTTATTGTTGCTCTTTTGCTTAACTCTAGAGCTACTCAAGATGTTGTTTGTTAAACAAACTCATTCGGACATATCCCTTAAACTAATACTCATGTATGAATGCACTAATGTATATCTCAAGACAATGTTATTATATATGTAATAGTTGAAAGAAACAATATATGGTGCATTTATTATAATCATTATATTTCATATATCCAGATTTAATCATACTAATTAGCATCGTAGTATTGTTGTTTTTCTGTGTCGATATTCAATATAGAAGGAATTTCTTCTCTGTACAGAAGTCCTCCAGGTACATTAGTACTGTTATCATTATTAAGGATTCTTTTAGTAAAATCTGCTTCAATAGTATTGTATATACCAGTTGTTATAAGATTCAATCTTTCAAGTTGATCAGCACCAGGTAAAATTAAATCTGAATGCTCTTGAGTTCGCTGTATAAAGTGTTCCATTTCTGGGCGGCAATAGTTGACATACTTGACGAAACAAAATTAGTTAAAGAACAATATAATAAAGAAGAAGACCAATGTAGCATACCTCATTAAGAATTGCAGTAAATATACTTTTATCTTCATTAGCATCTTGAAGAACTTATCCCAAGAGTTAGTTTACTAATAATCAAGGTTTTGTGTGAAAAGTCAAAATAAATAAAACTTACCCCATCTTCCTAATCGAACATCACCATCCAGATCAATAAATATTTTCATTATTGCAAGGTCCCTAATTTCAGGATGATACAACGCATATAATCCATGAACCAATAATAGTGTTGGTTTCAAAACTCTTTTGTCATGAAATATTATGGTGCGTGTCTTATAGTCGTTTGAAATGTTATCACTAGTGTTCTTATAATTTTTCAAATATTCTTTTAGTTTAAGAAAGTTGAACCTGGTTGGTTTATAATGGTTCTGAAGATATTTGTGTTCCTGATAGGATTGGCTGGGATCTCCCACGATGCTGTTCAGAGCCGAGGTATCTTCAAAATCTCTCATATCAATGGTTTCAATGTTCATAGAAAGTGGTAATTTTGAACTGCAATTTTGCAACAAATTCTTCAACCTTTCACAAAATGTTTTCTAGATATTTAACTGTTAGCTTTGGTCGATTTGCCTAAGAGTTCCTTTTTACTCACTTTCCCAGCAAAGTGACCTCCTCCAACAAGAATAATCCATGGTGGTAGTACCAAATCATCAATATTAGACGACATTAAAATTGCTAATAAATTTCTAACTTAAATGCAGTATTAATATGTATTGAAATTAATGAATGATGCTGATAATCTTGCATGCCCTTTTATGGGGCTTTCAGTAGGTGGATGTGGGTGCAAAACTGGTTTAAAGTTATCAAAATGTCATTAAACTATGGTTTAAGTTTTATCTTGTTTTTGTGCATAATGGAATCAATTTTTTTAGCTTTGTTTTACTATGTTGTTTATGTAATTTTATGTAGTAATTTTGTGTACTATATATAATTTTATAAAACAGATGTTTACTTGATTTTTCACCCTTTCCCATCTTGTAGGCACCATCGCAAATTTCAACTGCTTTTTCAATCAAGGAAAAGATATCTCGATAGCCCCTCTAATACCGCAGACGGTTTTTTATTCCTACTAGACTAGAACCACCTTTTCGTTGGGTTATGTACGCTACGTTGGCTGTAAATCCATAATTGTTGTGATCCCTTCGCCTTGTCAGTTCCGCTTAAGTCTGTGCCGTTCCACCAAGTCGCCAAATAGCATCAATTGCTTTCGCGATCTTCTTTTCTATCTCAGCAACATGGTTCTTAAACATTAGTTACTTGTCGAGCACCAAACCCAGAAGCTTCACCTCTTACCGCGACTCGAACCTTCTCACCCCGGAACCATCAGGAATAACCAGTTGGTACTTTACCTTCCGAATTTCCTTTTTACAATCATCGTCATTTCTCACCTTCAAAAAATGAATCCCAGCTTATCACCCAAGTCGATCTCTCTCTATACTTGAAGCCCTGTCTATGATTTTCAAAAGTATCATGCCCATTTTTCTCGTATTGCTTTCCATCTTCCCGCTGTTTCTGTTATATCATCCACGAATCCGGCAACATGCAGTCCTTTATGTTTAATCACGCTGTACATCGGAGTAGTGTAAATCAAGAATAAGAGAGGTGATATAGGAGAACCTTATGGAATCTCCATCTGCATCCTTCTTTCTCCAGTCATCACACTATCCTCGCTCGCTTTCTCGACATGAAAGCACTCGACTAGTCCATTGCACTTGCAAGTATGTTCATCTGCTTCATATTTATCACCAGCTTTGAAGTCCTCACATTATCAACGACACCCTTAATGTCAACCATGAACGCAGCGGTGATGCTAGCAGCATTTTCTCTACAAAACTCAGTTTTAAACTATTACAAGACCTCAAAGTCCAAGTTCTAAGTCCTTAATCTTGAACACTCAGTAATAACCAGGCTCGACCTTCCATAGGAGGGGTCTTCACTGGTAATTTTACATCTTTTTTTATCTTTTATTTACATAAATACATACATACATATGTACAGAGGACCTTTTTTGAATTAACCGTTTCTCTCTTTAATTCTACTTTCATTCATTGAACACATAACACATATTGAAGATGAATAGTTCATACAACTTTTTATAATTCAAAAACCTTCCGAAAAAGGAAATTAATATTGCTCAATTACTGCTATTGGCATTTTGTACATTTTTTTAATATGTAAAAAGGAAAATAAATAAATACCAAGTAATTTGGCCAAACCTAAAATCAAGATTGTGAATTGATGATGATAATATCAACCAAATCCTTCATTTAAATGAATATTTTTTTTTTACAGAATACAAACAGCAGCATCAGCAAATGCCGTTGCGGAGTGAAATGAGGGAAATGACTTTGGTTAACTACCGTGAAAAGAGTCAGATTCGGTATCTGTCTGTTCAAATCCGGGATAAACCAAATTTTGGAACGTTGAAATACGTACATAGACAATGGAAAGTTCTGGAGAATTCTTTTGTTACCCGGCACCGTAGACACTCCGGTATTGAAATATCAATTGATCCAGTTACGATCAAGTGAAAAATATAATTTTTCTTTGGGGAAAAAATGATATAAATCTACCTCACTTTCCACACTTTTCTTCTTTTTGATCTATTCTCCAGATTTTGGAATTTGTTCTGTTACGCTTCCTTGTGAGATTTCTTTTCATAAATGATGCAAACTCATATCATCAAGTCTTCTGTAAGACCTGCTCTTAGATCAGTTAGACAATACTCTGTCTACTCTGCCAAAGATCTCAAGTTTGGCGTTGAGGGCCGTGCCGCTTTGTTGAAGGGTGTTGACACTCTTGCTAAGGCTGTATCCGTCACTCTCGGTCCCAAAGGTCGTAACGTGCTTATTGAGCAATCTTTCGGTGCTCCTAAAATCACAAAGGATGGTGTTACCGTTGCCAAATCTATCACCTTGAAGGATAAGTTCGAAAACTTGGGTGCTCGTCTCTTGCAAGAAGTCGCTTCTAAGACCAACGAATCTGCCGGTGATGGTACTACCTCCGCCACTGTTCTTGGCCGTGCTATTTTCACTGAATCTGTTAAGAACGTTGCCGCTGGTTGCAACCCTATGGATCTTAGAAGAGGTTCTCAGGCTGCTGTTGATGCTGTCGTCGAATTCTTACGTCAAAATAAGCGTGAAATCACTACTTCAGAAGAAATTGCTCAAGTCGCTACCATTTCTGCTAATGGTGATAAACATATTGGTCGTCTCATTGCTAATGCTATGGAGAAGGTCGGAAAAGAAGGTGTCATTACTGTTAAGGAAGGTAAGACTATCGAGGATGAACTTGAAGTCACTGAAGGTATGAGATTTGATCGTGGTTTCATTTCTCCTTATTTCATTACCAACACTAAGACTGGTAAGGTTGAATTCGAAAACCCTTTCATTCTCCTTTCTGAGAAGAAGATTTCTGCTATTCAAGATATTATTCCCTCTTTGGAACTCTCAAACAAACACCGTCGTCCTCTTGTTATCATTGCTGAGGATATTGATGGCGAAGCTCTCGCTGCCTGTATTCTTAACAAGCTCCGTGGACAAGTTCAAGTTGCTGCTGTCAAGGCCCCTGGTTTTGGTGATAACAGAAAGAGTATTCTTGGAGACATTGCCATCATCACTGGTGGTACTGTTTTCACTGAAGAACTTGACATTAAGCCTGAAAATGCTACCGTTGAGCTCCTCGGTACTTCTGGATCTGTCACTATCACAAAGGACGATACCATTGTGCTAAATGGTGAAGGTGCTAAGGAAAACATTGTTCAAAGATGTGAGCAAATCAAGAGTCACATTAACGATGCATCGACATCTGAGTATGAGAAGGAAAAGCTTCAAGAACGTCTTGCTAAGCTTGCCGGTGGTGTTGCTGTTATTAAGGTTGGTGGATCATCTGAAGTTGAGGTTGGTGAGAAGAAGGATCGTTATGTTGATGCTTTGAATGCCACTCGTGCTGCTGTTGAGGAAGGTATTCTTCCTGGTGGTGGTACTGCTCTTCTTAAAGCTTCCAGAATCCTTGAGAGTGTTAAGACCGAGAACTTTGACCAAAAACTTGGTGTTAATATTATCAAGACTGCCATCACCAAGCCTGCTCGTACCATTGTTGAGAATGCCGGTGGTGAGGGCTCAGTTGTTGTTGGTAAGCTCACTGATGAATTTGGTGAAGATTTCAACAAGGGTTACAACTCTGCTGAGGGTGTTTACACCGACATGATTGCTGCTGGTATCATTGATCCTTTCAAGGTTGTTAGAACTGGTCTTGTCGATGCCTCAGGTGTTGCTTCTCTCCTTGCTACTACTGAATGTGCCGTTGTTGATGCTCCTGAACCTGCTCCTGCTGCCCCTGCCCCTGCTGGTGGCATGCCTCCTGGAATGCCCGGATTCTAAATTAACTGAATCCGAGTTATCTTATTATGTTTATATTAATGACCAAAAAAAAAAAAGAGAGAATCTTTTGTATATAGTGTAATAATTTTGAAAACAAGAAAAAAAAATTCAAATAAAATCATGATTTGTTTACTTGAATTGAATTGTAAAGATTAAATTTGTTTCCTCACTATTTCTTTAACTAGCAAGACTAATGGTTTCATTCTCGATAAAGTTGGCATTTTCATTCCCCAAGTTAGCAAATACATGGCAAATATAAAGCGAGTACATGCTTCAACTTATTGGCCATAATACACTTTGCAAATCAAAGAATAATATGCTTAAAATCTATGTCACTCCGTTGATAGGAATTTCTCACCTTCTATTTTCTATTGTACTAGAATATTGCTATAATCCCACGATTTTAACTTGTTAAAGGTTAATATACCCTAACCCATTATAAATTATTTATTTTTATTTTTATTTTATTTTTTTGTTTATTTTTTATTTATTTTTTTTTTTATTTTTCTTCTTTTTCCCTTCAAACGCGTTCTATTTTCATTCGGAAAACATAAACAAAAAATCAAACCATTTTTTTGTGTGTTTTAAACTACACGAAAGAATAGTCAATAATTATATTTGGTACTTGATAAAGAGATTTTAGATAGTTTCCAAATTTGTGTGTTTTGTTTATTTGTTTTTTCTTTTTGTTGTTTGTTCCGCCTCCCCAGTTTTTTTTTACGAGCTTTCAACGCGTAATCCAACGTGACAACAGAAGGAGAAAATTTGTTATTTTTTTTTTTTTAAATTAATTTAAAATCAACACGCAATAAAATAAAACAATGGCCGGTGGAAAAGTTAAAGGAGGTAAAGGTGGACAAGGTGGACCTGTCTCAACTTCACATTCAGTCCGAGCAGGATTACAGTTTCCAGTAGGTAGAGTTCGAAGATATTTGAAACGATCAGTTCAAAACAGAGTAAGAGTTGGAGCAAAGAGTGCTATTTACATTACAGCGGTATTGGAGTATCTTACTGCAGAAGTTCTTGAATTGGCAGGTAATGCTGCGAAGGATTTGAAGGTTAAGAGAATTACGCCTAGGCATTTGCAATTAGCCATTCGTGGTGATGAAGAACTTGATACATTAGTTAGAGCTACAATTGCTTATGGTGGTGTATTACCGCATATTAATAAGGCACTTTTAAGTAAGAATGATAAAAAGGTGAAGGGAGCGTAATTGGTTCAATAAGCAGACAATTCTTTTATTTGGTTTATTTTGATGTTTTGTCTTTCACGAAGGGTTATTCTTTCTTTATTTCTTTTATTATTATTACTACACCATATTTATATTTCGTTTATTGTATTACTTCGCTTTGTTGGTCGTCGGAGTTTTACCTTCCAACTAAGCACAAATTATAAAAGGACTTGGAACTAGTTGGCGATATAGCTTATTTTCTAATATAAGAATTTTAATTTATTAATGTATTGTTTCCTACTTTTCATCAATAAGATTGTATCAGAGAAATAGATAGACGGTAATATATATGAACAATCAATTGTTGGCGTCAAACTTTCAAGGATGTTAGTTTTTTTTTAATGCAACAAGGTCCGAGGAGTATTCTTTGTACCCAATATTATTTAGATTCATCATATATTTTAGGTGTAGGTTCCTTCTTTGGAATTTTAAGAACACTTGGATTGACGCCTTCGGGCAGCATGTATTCGTCGGTATATATCCTTTGCTGCTTAAGATTCTTCTTGAGCAATTCAATTTCATCTTGAAGAGTTTTAATATCGTCAGCAATGGATTCTCTCCTTGCAAGTTCCTTATTACGAGCCTTAACCGACTCAAAAAGAATCAATCCACCAGCAACAGTAAAAATAAAGCTTTCTGATAGGAAGGTAGCGCCAGTTTCAATTGCTCTCGTATCGTTTAAAGGCCTAATTTTTGTGGACTTTTCACCCAGGACTTTCATACGGAGATGATAATCTGTTCGATGTATCCATTGTGCAAGATTGATACAAGATCGCTTAAACTTTGGATGCTGCTTTACTTGTGACTTAATTGTGTTCTTAAGAAATTATTAATATATGTTATGCAAATAGAAAGGTAGTAGAAGAAGAAAACATACCGCAACTGGCTTAGATATTGTTCGAATGAATAGAAATGTGAATTTAAGTGCGATTGAGCTCATAATTCAATTAAAGAATGTGCTAAAAATTATTATATACAAAATATGCGTGCTGGTGGTGGGGGTAATGCTGTTATGGGAGAAAATGCTGTAGAATCGAGATGGCTGATGATGATTTGAACGGTGTTTCCTCCTCACCGCCACGGGCAAAACTTCAGCCAACTCAGAAAAAGGTCGCCTATCCAGTTTAGAACCTAACCCTACAAAATCCGATTTAGGTAATTTTATATTTAAAAAATATATTGCTACATAGAGCAATGGTCTGTTAAGGAAATAATCTCTTTTGGGTATTTACAAATTAGTTTTTTTTTTTTTTTTTTTCCAAACTGAAAATTCCAAATTTGCGCTTCTTCTTCTTTTCCCACCCTTTTTTTCCTTCTTTCCAACCATCGTCATAATCATCACCATCATCAATGTACGCCCTTCGTTCTTCTGGTGCTCAAGCCCTTAAGGCTTCAACTAGGTATGTTGATTCTAGCAATTCTTGAATTGTAGCTTCATTCTTAGTCCAATTTTTATTTTTTTTATTTTTGATTTTACTATTTTCTCTTTCTGTGTAAAACGACCCCTGCCCCCGACCTTTATTGATTTTGCATTTTGATTGGTCAAATTTGATGCTCACACTTGAAAAGCCAATATATTCACCAACAAAATATTTCACACAACAAAACTACGAATTGAATACTGATCTACAATTATATGGGCAATGAAAAAAATATTATTGACGACTTTGTTTGAATACTGTTTTTGTGTATTTACGTTGAGGATTAGTTTTAACTAACGTTTTATGTGTGGAAATAGATCTTATGCCACTCTTCGTGAAATTGAGACTCGTCTCAAGTCCATTAAGAACATTGAGAAGATTACCAACACCATGAAGATTGTTGCTTCTACTAGACTTGGTAAGGCTCAACGTGCTATGGCCGTTTCTCGTGTCTACGGTGGTGCCAACAAGCAAGTTTTCGAAGATGCTGAAACCGCTTTCCCTGAAGAGACTCCTAAAAAGTTGATTATCGCCATTACTTCCGACAAGGGTCTTTGTGGTTCTATCCATTCTCAACTTGGTAGAGCTGTCAGAAATAAGCTTGTCGAAGTCCCTGATGCTGATGTTGTTGCTGTCGGTGACAAGGTCAAGGCTCAAATTGCCAGAGCTTACCCCGAGAACCT
>JAJMJJ010000151.1:0-36759 GCA_030568955.1 Geotrichum siamense (nom. inval.) | reverse complement strand
TTATTTTATTTTATTTTATTTTATTTTATTTTATTTTATTTTATTTTATTTTATTTTATTTTATTTTATTTTATTTTATTTTATTTTATTTTATTTTATTTTATTTTATTTTATTTTATTTTATTTTATTTTATTTTATTTTATTTTATTTTATTTTATTTTATTTTATTTTATTTTATTTTATTTTATTTTATTTTATGACTTAGAATTTGATACTCACTTGATATCTGACACTATTTATGCAAAATATACTACGCACACAAAAACCCTACTGAAAAATGTTTTGATTTGGGTAATAGTACATTTCTCTTCAAACAATTGGTACGAAGGCATATACATGTATTTTAATATACGAAAGAATGAATTATTAAAAAAAAAAACAATAAAGAGGAAAAGTTTATAGTTTTGAATAGTGATAATATGGTAACTATTGAGAGTTTAATAAAAGTCTGTAATTAAATGTATAAACAAAGTATGACATCAACTCAAAACGTTGACCAATTCCAGTCAGCAGGAATTCTATATTCACCCGATTTGTTGGAAGATCCAAGTCCAACTTCGCTTTGTTTTCTCACTGAAGTAAAAGGTAGATTAGGTTCTTCATTCTCAATACCCAAAGTCCCAAAGTTGCCACCCCAGTTTGCTTCCACAAATTTCAGATAGTTCTCAAAACAGTTATCACAAGAACGAACTTCAAAACAACCTGAATTAGAAGAAGAGGACGCCGACCCCCGCCTGACAACAAAATTGCAATCCTTATCAACGAAAATTTTTTTATTCGAGTCATCACTACAGAAAAGTTCGCCACATTTCCTGCAATGGTGTCGTCGTCGTTTCCCAACGAAAAAAAAAGGCTTCTCACATTTCTTACATTGTGATGTGCTACTATCAGGCTTCCAATGACCCCGTGTTGGTTCAGTGCCCGAAATTGTATCAGAATTTTCCGAGGTACTTGAAGCTACCGAAGATGTAGAAGAAGTTCTGCTCTTTGAAAACGGGATTTCAGTTTTACGAAGAACTGATGGAACATATAAGGGGGTTTTAGGGGAGCGAATTTGTTTAGGAGGAGGAGGAGGTATGTATGCAAAAGAGTTGCTCCTAGGAATGCCGTGTGATAATTTTGAACTATCGAATTGAAAAGAATTAAGCGATGCACGGGTAGTTATAGGACTGGATGGAAGAGAAATGGTTTTGTTGGTGGTCATTGTATCATTTGTACTTTGCGCTGAAGTAGTAGCCGAAGAGGTAGATACCGTGGAAACAGGAGGGTTTGAAGAAGTAGTAGATTTGAGAGAATCAAGTCCAACAAGCTTAATTGAATGGTGTCGATCTTTCCGAATAGGAGGTAGAACATTTCGTTTCGTAGCAGTAGTATGAGTGAATGCCTGAATATTTGATTGAGCGTGTGAAATGTGATGATCCGAAGTTTGGCCACGGTTATGGGCTGGACTAGAGATTCTAGCCTCAGGAGAACAAGAACTAGAGTTCGATGACGAATTAGAGTGTGACAAGGCTACATCATTAGAGTTTGGAGATTCTATCACATCCGAAGTACCCGAATTATTAAGATTCCCAGATGTTTTCGATTTCTTGTTCTTAGAAATCGAGGATAAGTTCGCGCTTATTGCAGTTGTTGAGGACAAAGATAATTTGGAAAGGTTACGGTTCAGAGAGACAGGTACTTCCTTCTTGGCGAATTTCAAGTTATCATTGATGCTGTTTGCAGCACTATCATTGTTTCCAGAAGTAGTGGTTTCACTACTAGACTTAACAACATCAGAAGGAGCTAAAGGAGTTGTAGTAACAGAAGATAGTGTTGGAACATGATTATCGTTAAGAGATGATTCAGTTGTGCTGTTACTGTAGCAGCTTTCACGATCTATGTTGGTGGTGGATCTCGCATCGGTTGTAGGAGGAGGAGCCGAAGCCTTGATAGTCGAAGGGACAGTAGAGTCGCGGGCCAAAGAAGTCACCGTAGCCATTATTAGATATCAGTGATGATAGATGACTATTGGCACTTGTGAACCAGCGTAGAAGGATAATGAAAATAAAAGGAATGGTCAAGGAGATAAGAAACACCTAAAGGAGTAACGGATGCAGATACCAAGGTTTAGAAGGGTTTGGGTTCGAAGGATAAGACACAACACCTAATAATAAAGAGAGTTATTATCAGCAATGATGGTCATAGTTATAAACGCAGGACGTCCATTAATATGATGATAGTTAGAGAGGGAGAGGGATAGAGAAATCAACAAGTCACGAAGAGGACGTAAGTAGTAGAGAATTAGTAATAGAGATAACCTCACAAATCATAGGGCACACAAACAAATAAGGTTTTCTTATCTTGTGTACAAAGTTTATGTAATAAGTACATACATATGTACAAATTGGGGGTTTATTTCTCGACACAAAACCTGAACTTGTAATTCCCATATTAATACATGCATGCTGTCGCTAAGATTAATTTTTGACCGATTCTCTTTTTATTTTATTTTTTAATTTTTTTATCATTGCACTAAAACAAATACCTCTATTTTAAAAGTCAGTGAATTTTCTTCACATATCTACAAATGTACGTAAAAACGAGTGAAAAATGCTTAAACGGTTGGAATTGAAAGGTTAATATATGTGAAAAAACCACAGGTCAATGAATCAGAACAAAAGGATATAAACCATACACGTAGTTCTTAATTATAATATAATGAAATGTCCAAAACCACAAGCCGGTTTACAATGTTTTACCAAACTTAGAACTAGAAATTTAAAGATAGAAGCGTATTTGGAGGTCATTGAAATTTCATAAAACAAAATGAGTAAATTTTCACTACGTTAACGTATCAACGCATATGGCAAATCAAGGAGATGCCAATGTTATCAATAGTTGTAATGCCAAGCAGACGTACAATTTCCTTAAATTTTGCGTAATGGCAACATCAATATCCCGGAATGTGCCTTTTTCACCCCCGACTTTAGTCCTATCCAAAACAGATAAAATTACCTGAAGCAAAGCCTACACGAGAATGATAAAAATTGAGATGTTTTTTGGAAAAACAAAAATAATCTTAAAGATTTTTTAACTTAATAATGAGAAACTATTCTTAGCTATATTTGTTTTAGAAGAGGTTTTTAATTCAATACCAAATCTGACTGACAGCATAGTAAGGATAAAAATCACTGTAATACAATATTGAACTACGTATAAATTTAGATAGTATCATTGTAACCAAAAAATATGCTAAAATTATTTTAAATAATATAGAATTTACATATATCTTCTTAGCTTTTATAAATTTAAAAATTTAGGTTGTAAAAATTAATGATCGTGAATGAATAGAAAAGGTTAATGTAATGTTGTAGCTGCAAAACCGACAAAACTTCAAAAATAATAAATAAATAAATAAATAAATAAATAAATAAGTAAATAAATAAATAAATAAATAAATAAATAAATAAATAAATAAATAAATAAATAAATAAATAAATAAATAAATAAATAAATAAATAAATAAATAAATAAATAAATAAATAAATAAATAAATAAATAAATAAATAAATAAATAAATAAATAAATTTACCGCAGTAAAATATCTCTATGAATTAAATCAAAAAAAAAAGAAAAAAAAATTAAGAATTGCAAATTTAGTTCATAAAAAAGGGTAGCACATAACTCACCTTTTGAGTTTGGTTTATAAAACAAAGATTTTACCCTGGCATAAGTAAAGCCATCTCACATAGGTCAAACTAATTGCACAAATTACAAGAAAAACCTTGACCTTGAAATATTTTTGGAAGAGGGGAAATAAAATTTTTTAGAAGAAGTTCATGAAGTGCGGAAGAGCTTACATGAATTAATGATTGATACAATAATTGCAAATGGTTTGTACAATAGTGATGAAATAGCCAAAAAAAGGCATAATTTTTAAATAAATATAGTAACCCTGGAATGTTTGCCAAATGTTGCTCATCATATGGAATTGTTTTAATGTTTTGCAATGTTGGCTTCGCATGTATCAAAAATGAAACCCAATAGCCAGTAATTTGGACTTGCAAGTAGTAATGGGAATATAATAAACTTGCTTTTGGATATCAATTGTATAAGATCTTTTCAACGTCTCACAGATTCAACGCGGAAAAGATTATTAAAGACCGTAATATAAAACTGAAGGTATAAGTCAATATAAGTAACAAGTAGTATTGTTAGTACATACCTATGTGTCAAATCATAATACATAACTAGATTCAATTAATAATGGTGACAATGTATTTTAAAAACTGTTTAACCCGGGTTTGAAAAAACAAATTTTTGCAGAGTCAATGCATTTTGACCAAAAAATAGTACTCCCTGATACAAAGAAAAAAACTTGAAAAAAATCACATATGAATTTAAGAATATTGAGGTACATAAGTAAATATTTTGCGCTTCTTGCAATATTCTTATGTTATCAGCTTAATCATAAAATTCTAATTCATCCAACGATAAAACAGCAAATCCAATAATTTCTTTTTTGTATGAGAATTCTACATATATGCTGTAACTACAGTGATTTTGAACAACCAAGTTTGTAAGCCTGGAGGGAAATTTTCTTAGTTGCATTTTAGTCAATTATCCACAGTGATACCATTTGTATATAAAAATTTTATATCATTCTATTATATTAAGCCACACCTTCAGCTCAATTATTTCAAAGCACAATGATCTACTACATGCTATCAAGGTGGTACAACTGAAATGTAGGTCTGGTTTTGCAAGCATCAAAAAATGAAACAAATAAACTTTTATTGCCCATATCCGACAGCACTCTGGATAGCACCAAAAATTGATGAGACTTATAATTGGTGTAAGAACCATGAAGAATAGAAGAAGAAAATAAAATAAAAAAGATTGGCGTAAAAAACTAAAGTATGTTTTCGTACTTTTCGTTCTAGAGTTACCATTAGCATTTAAATCTTCACAATTGAAAACTCTTAAACATAGTATCGGAATTCATGCACCCTAGACCTCTGTAAAGTTTTCTTTGACTTTATTTAGAATACTAGTTCTCTCTTTCTTTCTTTTGTTCCTCAGTTATTGTTAACACTCTATCTTAAACTTGTTTATTAACTCACCAATATTAGCTTATTGTATTCACAGTGTGTACACAAGGCTACCTTTAATTATTGGTTCCAATACTATGTACATGGACACTATATTTATATGCGCAACCTTTCAGATATATCCCTCTTAAACTAAATTTAGGTAAGCTACATTATTTTTCTTCTTTTCTTAACTATACATTTTTCTCTTGATTTTGATGAATTGTATCTTTTCTGACCAATTCTCGACGATCCCACTGGCAATTTGGACGCGGCTCATTTCTACACCAGTACGTCTTTTTCTCCTTCTCTTCTGGAGAAAGGGCTTTTTCAATTATCCTACCAAAGTTACTTGTGGCGTTCTTTCCAACATCAGGGCCCTCTAAGAGAAAAATTACAGAAGACTATTTTGAATCACTTTTGACCAGTTTCAAAGTTTCTTGCACGTCTAATCACGCTTTCTAAACAAATGACACTGAGGTCATGATTTCCAGTCACAGAAATCAAGAAACTCCGGTAAATGATGAAATTGACGCTTTTTAAGTCTTCAATCGTTGGACCCACGATCGCTATGAAATTTGTCAAATGAGGGAGGAATCATCATTTTTATTGCGTCCTTTTTTCTCTCGCCCATATAAGAAAAATTTAAAATTATTGTGTTGTCCCAGATTCGAAATTGCAATAATTAGTACTTAAACATTTTCTAGAGTGATAGTTTATTTTACTTTATTTTTCAATCATCACTATTAATCGCAGTCTTTATACATCACCATGATTCGACAATTTGTCCGCACGTATGCGACAAAAGTCAAACCATATTATGTTACCACTCCCATATTTTATGTCAATGCAGCTCCACATATTGGACATCTACATTCAATGGTTCTTGCTGACACCGTAACAAAATGGCATGCTTGGTGTCATCCTTCAACCCCTACATTTCTAACCACAGGAACTGATGAGCATGGAATGAAGGTACAACAAGCAGCAGACAAGGCAGGAATTTCTACTGGTGAATTTGTTGATTTCGCCGCTCGAAAATTTCATGATCTAGCAATTAAAGCTGAGATAGGTGTAGATAGATTTATTCGAACCACAGATGAAGACCACAAACAAGCATCACAAAAATTATGGGAAGTTTTGAAGAAAAACGGATATATTTACCAAGGTGAACATAGTGGTTGGTACTGCGTTAGTGATGAGACTTTTTATCCTGAAACTCAAGTAAGGAAGGATGAGGAAACGGGCGATATGGTTTCAGAGGAAACGGGCAAGACAGTTGAGTGGACAAGTGAGAATAACTACTTTTTTGCTCTATCAAAGATTCAACCTCAACTTTTAGAATTCATTAAGTCTAAGAAGGATTTTATTTTACCAGAATCACGATACAATCAAATTATTAGTGAAGTTGAGGCTGGTCTGGAAGATCTCAGTATTTCGAGGCCTTCTTCAAGATGTTCATGGGGGATTTCTGTTCCAGAAGATGATTCTCAAACAATGTATGTATGGCTTGATGCACTCACCAATTATTTAACTTCTTCTCAATATTTTGTTTCATCATCAGAAAATACTTGGCCCGCTGATGTACATATTATTGGTAAAGATATCATTCGTTTTCACACAATTTATTGGCCTGCTTTTCTTCTAGCAGCCAACATTCAACCTCCTTCTCAAGTTGTAGTGCATTCTCACTGGACCATGCAAGGTTCCAAAATGTCGAAATCGCTTGGAAATGTTGTTGATCCAATAGAAACTCTTGAATTTTTTGGTGTTGACACCTTGAAATATTTCTTAATGAATGACTCTTACTTGGCGAGGGATTCAGATTATGCCAATGACCGTATAATTCAACGTCACAACACAAATTTGGTAAACAAATTTGGAAATCTAATTGTACGAATCTGCGGGAAACCTTTTAACATATCTCGTTCTTTGAAATCACTTCCTCCATCCCCAGAATCTCCTCTTGCTCTCCAAACAGATTCCTTACTTTCCAAAGTCTCCATGCATATGCACAGTTTCTCAACTGCCTCTGCTCTTTCCGATATCCAATCATTAATCAACTCTGCTAATCTTTTCGTTCAAGATGCTGCTCCTTGGAATCTTAAATCCGATCCCAATAAACAAGATTCCATTATTGGCGATGCTGCTGAAGCTTCTAGAGTTTCTTCTTTGTTACTTCTTCCTTTCATTCCAACTATTGCGACAAGAATGTTGGATAGATTGTCTGTAGATCCAGCCTGTAGAACTGTTGAATTTGCTAGATATGGTGCTGATAAAACTTATGGCATTGGTGCAAATAGAAAAGGCGATTATCCTATTACTGCTATTGAAATTGATGATTAGCATATATATTGTACATATTAATCCAACAGGGATATTTTTCATGCATATTTTCCTAGCATCATATATACATACATAATGAAACTTGATTGGCTCTATTACTATCTTTTTATATATTACAGTCGCCATTTTTTTTTGGATTCAATTTATTTGAATTTCATTTTATTCAGTGATTTTATTTTCTACTGATGTAAATAATTGACCAAGAAGTAACCTTGAAACTTAGGTAGGATTTCCCTTCAAGGTAACGCACTCAGCTTATCGTCTGAATTTAATACATACTAAATAGTTTGTTCGTAAATTATGTACATTTAAGATCAATGTTTTATTTTACTAAACAAGATAACATCTGACTATATATCAAAGAAATAGTTCGTACGTTTCAATAGATTATTTATAATTTCGTAAATAACATAGACATTGCGAACACATTCTTAAATGTATTGTTAATTTTCAAGTTTAAAGTGTTCAAATAATTGCTGGAATTGTCGTAGAGTGTACCGAAATACAAGAAAAATACAAATTAATCTTCATATGAAAAAAATTACCTATTTTTGTGCTATTATTGGTAATTCTTTTCTTGTTTAACCATCATAGATAGAATTTTTTTAGAATTGACATTCTAAAAAAAGATATTGATATATTTAAAATCATTTGACAAGTCAAAAGAAACTCCTTGAATTTAAATCAATAAATATAAAAATATTACAGGTGACAAGAGTGGACTTAGACTATATTTTTATGCTCCTCCAACAACTAAGATGACCATAGGTACTTATTAGTTTTATCAACTAACTTCTATCCCAATAAATGTTCCCTGTACTAAGCTACAAAAATTCTTTGCAAAGATCAATATTTCTCGCAATAAAAATTTCCAATGTGACATCTGAACCTGGAATTTGGTTACCAGGAACCAAAGAGATTTTTAACATATATTTTTTTCCTTTCCTTTTTAACTTCTATTGACTAAACAAAATGCTCTTTTTTAAAACCCACAAATTTATTAAAAATAATAATAATAATCACGTTTTAGAAAAGAAATAACAGATGTTCCAATCAAAGTTCTCTTTTCTAGTATTTCTGGAAATGCTCTATCGTTTTTTATTGAAATATAGCGAACCCTAACCTATTCTGGATTGGGAGGGTGTGCGTCATCTTGGATGTTAGTAGTATTCCTCGTCTTTTCTGTTTCTTCATTATCGTCGCCTTCGTCATCCTCCTCCTCACCTACTTCTGCTTCATATTTTTGAACTTCAGTAGAATCATTCAATTTTGATTCAGGTTCTTCATGTTCTCCTACATCTGAGATGGCATCCGCCTTTTCTCTACTCCTCTCAAGTTCATGTAATAGTTTTTCTGCTCTGTCAATCTCCTTTCGTTCATTTACAGTTCGATTCTCTTTCTTTACTTGTGACATTTCACGTAAATACCGTTCTTTATCCTCATTGTAAAGATCGTAATAACGTTGTTTTTCATCAAGTCTCATAAGATTCCATTTATCAGCCAAAATCTTAGTGAGATCTCCGCTGAAATCCGCTTCCTTTCGTATTCTTTCTTTCTCCAAGTCGCAGAACATCATATATGCATTATGTGGACGCTTTGGAAGTGTAGGATCACGGCGTCGTTTTGAACTTACCTGAGGTTCAGGTGATGCGTCTAGAGACTGGGCAACGATTTCGAATGTCAAAGGAGGAGGTGAAGGAGATCCTACAGAGTCATCAGCATTTTTAGATGTCAATTTTTCCAATGTTTCCATTATGATTTCTCGCTCAAGTCTTAGTCTTTTAATATATATTTTAGAACGCAGCAGGGATTCTTCTGAAATCTCATTGTGTACTTGAATTTCACGAATTCGTTTCCGTAAATCCAAACACTTCTGCTTATATTTTTCATCTGATTCTGGTAATATCATAACGATCGGAATCGTATCCTTTATATTTAGTGACATTATTGGCGTCGTGAATAGAAAGTATTGCTTGTATTGTCAGCCGAAGGAAATGGTTTAAAATTCTAAATAATGGAGATGTGGCCAGAGGTGGAACAAGTGGAGTCGAAAGATTCAAATGTTTGTACTTTGTGGGAAAGGGTTAATGTCTCCTTCTCACAGTTTTAGATGATTGATTACAAAGAAGGTATAAAATCGTAGGAAAGATTACTGTTGTATTGTTTTACATATGTACCTAGATTATTATATTTTATTTAGGAAATATCCTCAGGTATTGTAGTTAACATTTGCAACGAAGTAATAAGTTCGCTGTGATGGGGGAGGCTAAGGAATACAGATGAAATGTATACTATGCTTGTAATAATCATTTACCAGCAATAATAATAATAATAATAATAAAATGCAAAGGAAACGGTTAATGGTTTTTACTCTTCTTTGTCAAATATTATATACCTACATACATACATATGTACATAGGCATAGAAGAATATTCGGTTGATCTAACTGTTTAGAAAACTCTATGCGCGTATATTAGATTGAACTTGGCTGTGGAAATAAATCATTTGAAAAAGGAGATTGGTTGAAATGCTGGAATATGGACTTCGGCCAATTGTCATGTCCTACTACAGAACGTTAGAGAATCTTAAATTGACGGGATATTTCTTTTGTTTTATTTTACATTTATATATACTGTACATTTCTATTTAAAAATAATTTTTATACGCTTATCATTATCACTATTTTATAAATTGAAATGATAGCTGAATTAACCTGTCCACAATCTAGCTGTACCATCAGCACCTCCAGACACTAACCAAGCTTCCTTAGGATGCCATCCAGTACATAATACACCCAAACTATTGATCACATCATGGCCAGACAATTTTTTTAAAGGAACTAACAATGCATTCTTAGTCAAATCGTCATACACAGAAGCATGGAAAACATTGATCAATCCGTCATCACTTGCACTACAGAATAACGGCAATTCTTTATGAAATTTAACTGATCGTACTGCTTTCTCATGATATCTTAATGTTTTGTATGGCTTAGTAGAAAGATCAAGATCATGCCAGGTTACGCGTTTATCGTATGAAGCAGTAATAACATTATCTCCACCAGGATGAATATCAAATGTGCTTAACCATCTAACACCGGGTTGAAGTTTTTTAGAAAGAACTTGAGCAGCCAAATCATATATTCTAATGTATCGTTGAGTCGCTACATAGAGATGAGGTCGGAATGGATGAAACTGAGCATCTTGAACAATACCTTTAGATTTACGGAAAGGTGATTGAGAATTGTGTTTCGATAATTGATGAACTAAAACAGCGGAGTTTTGGGATACGGGTGAAACTGTCACAAAGTAGTCACCTCGACGATGCCACGAGAGTTTCTTAATTGTCTTTTTGCAACGGATAATTACACCCACATTATTGTCACCAAGTTTAGCACCAGGTTTAGTCCATTTAGCTACAATCTTCCTTTTAACGCATGGTTCGTCATCATCGCTATCTTCAGAACTTTGTTTTTCCTCATCCAATTCTTTGACATCAGACGAAACTTTACCCTTGGTTTCTTTAGATGCATAACCCCAACCTGCTTCAATCAACTCACGACCTTTATTTTCAATCTCCACATCAAAAATAGGAGGAACTATCAAATAAACATTTTCTCCTGCTGCAACAGCCAAAAGTCCAGTATCAGCATTAGGATTCCACTGTACTGTGTCAACTTGATCATCTTCACTTCTATCTTTTTCTCTTCCGTCATTTTCACTTTCACTGTCTTCTAAATCCTTTTCATCATCTGCGTGACTATCACCTTTTACAACATTCAATCTCCATAACTCACGCCCTGTTAGCAATTCCCAAACTCTAACTGTTCCATCATCTCCACCAGTTGCCAAAAATTGACCTGTGGGATCAATACTAACTGTACGAACTCTTCCTCTATGCCCTTTAAATATTGTCGAACATTTGATAGGGAATGGTCGTAAATCTTTGGGTGATGGCAAATCAGGAATAAGACTTTCTGGGTCAATATTGAGTTTAGCACGTCGAACTCTGGGTGCCAAATAAAGATCCAAAGATCGTTCAAATCGTTCACGAATCCCTTCTATATACCCCGGTACTTTACGAAGTGCATCATATTTCTTAGGCAAATAGTTTTTCTCTCGGTCCTCAACAGCAGAATTTTCCCACTCTTCTTTTTCTTCTTGATCAGGTAAGTATTCTTCGGGAGGGTTATAAGATTCATCATGTGTAGGGGGAGGAAGTTTAGGTGCTCGAAGATTCATAATATGATCAGCAACATCGGTAAGGTGATCAGCCCAAACATCATAAATGTGCTCTTCTTCTTGTTCCTTTGGTTTATTAGGAACAATTCGTCCCTCTCTAATAGCTCTAACAATCTTCATGACTCTCTTAGCTTCATGTCTAGAAGGCACGAATCGTCTCTTTGGTTCTGGAGTAGCAGTAAGAGGTGTAACCATCTTATCCTGAGTAAACCAGTCGACGTAATCCTCGTACGGGTTAATGGAATTATCAGGATTCATACCTTTTTGAATTCGTTTCACCAACTCCAATTCTTCCTTAGTGAGATTTAAGCTTCCTCCTGTATTTTTATCAATCAATCCAGTCCAACCTTCTGGCAAATCTATAGATTCTAACAGTTGATCCAACGCACTACCTGTTGCAGGTCGCATAATTCTTTTACCGTCAATATCATAACCAATATGAGGAAACTGTTCATATGCTGAAATTGGAACATTACCTATCGTGTTGGAATCTTCTTGATCAGTATCGTCGGAGTCATAGACTGGGATAATTTCAGGTCGGATAGGACGAGGTTTACCATCGGCGCCTTTAACATATGTGACTTGTCCATCTTCATCATCCGAATCCGAATCAAAGTAATCATTAATATCAACATCATCTACTTCTTCACCGATTAACTTTTCCAGTTCAGCATCTTCGGCAGCATCACTATCCAAATCATCATCACCAGCAGAAGTATCTTTTTCATCATCATTATCTTCTTCTTCATCGTCATCATCATCGCTAACAATCAAACTAGGAATGCTTAATTGATCAACATTATCGTCTTCTTCATTATCTTCCTTTTCATCCTGATGATAGATTTTTCGCTTTGACGTCCCGTTATTATCTCGGGAATTTTCTACAGAATCCCTTTCTAATTCAGTACCAGATTTACTTCTAGATTTGGATTTAATTTCACCCATCCTATGTTTTCCAATCCAAACAAACTAATAAACAAAATTCAGTTAATCTCTCACAAAAAGATAACAGGGAAAGTAAACAAAAAGGATAAATAGATGAATGAATGATCTGGTTTCACTGATTTAGTTAGAAAGAAAGAAAATTTTAGAGGTTGGGAGTTTTTTTTCTTTTATCCCAATTCTGTTTTTTCCCACATGTTGCCAATTTCGGTAAGAACCTTCTTGATACTGTTCCTTAAACCTAACCTCAATATTAGCGTAACTTTACTACATTAAAAAAATAAAATACAACACGAGAATCTTATTTAAAGCAAAGGACATAATGGCAACGGAACGAAATCAAGATTCAACCATATATGTCGGTAACATTGACGAAGAAGCCAATGAAGAATTAATTTACGAACTGTTTCTTCAAGCTGGTCCAATTAGATCACTTCATTTACCTAAAGATCGAGTAAACCAGGTCCATCAAGGATTTGGGTTTGTTGAATTCATTCATCCTCGGGATGCCGAATACGCATCAACCATTATGAATCAAATAAGGCTTTTTGGAAAACCTCTTCGTGTGAATAAAGCTCTTCTTGATAAACAACTAACTAATGGTGGTAATGGTTTAGTTTCTGGTGCAGAACTTTTTATAGGAAATTTAGATCCTGCTGTTGATGAAAATGTTTTAGAAGAAGCATTCTCGGCTTTTTCACCAATTCATGGATCGTCTAAAGTGGCAAGAGATGAAGATGGTAATAGTAGAGGGTTTGGATTTTTGGCTTTTCCTAGTTTTGAAGAATCTGATAGAGCTAAAGAAAGTATGAAAGGTCAGTTTTTGATGAATAAAAGAATTAATGTCGATTATGCATTTAAGAAAGATGGTAAGGGTGAAAGACATGGTGATGAAGCTGAAAGATTGCTCGCTTCTCAAGCGAAGAAAAATAACATTTTGCATATTCCTACAGGACCGAGTGGTACTCTTGGAGGACTAGCTTCACTGCCGTCGAGACCAGCGGCACCCCCTCCTGGATTCAGGTAAAATTATATTATTATTACTTCTATAATTATTATTTTTGCATTTTAAATTATATATATATTCATACCTACATACTAGCTCTTCATTTTTAGCGGTACACGCGTGGACTCTTCAATGTAATATAGAGTTACCTCGGTACTGTTCTGTTGGACCTGCGAAGTTGAAAACTACGCAATAATTATGGTTTAAAACAACTAACCGAATATATTCATAAGAACTTCATGATTTTTACATTGGCTATCATGTATTTCACAATGGAGCGACAATTATTGTTTAATACTAAGTTTCAAATGTATATAAATATTAGAATCAACATATGTAGACATTTATTTCTTTTTAAACACTTAGATTTAGTGTATTAAAGAAAAGACAACATTAATCGGATTGTTATATATTATACCAAAACCAATCTGATTCCAATATTAAGGATGACAGCAAGAACCTAGATTTTGATGAAATAATTTTTTTTATTCTTACTGGGTCTGAAGTTCAATGCTTTATAAAAATAGTAAAATAATTTTATTTATACTGATCGTCATATAATATAAACAAGCAAAGTACGGAAAAGTGAAGTCATTACTTAACATTTTCATCATCGTCTTGTTCCGAATGCTATATCTCAACTTAACCTTCATTCATAGCGAAGTAAAATACGTCCTCTTGTTCTTGATCGTGATCTTCTTCTGTACAACCTCCGATACTTCGATCATTTCCATAGCTTGTAACTCCGGTTTTTTCACATGTTCTCTCTACGCT
The DNA here is from genome assembly GCA_030568955.1 of Geotrichum siamense (nom. inval.). Taxonomy (NCBI): domain Eukaryota; kingdom Fungi; phylum Ascomycota; class Dipodascomycetes; order Dipodascales; family Dipodascaceae; genus Geotrichum; species Geotrichum siamense (nom. inval.). The sequence goes on along the minus strand of JAJMJJ010000151.1, from coordinate 22,377 downwards.
ACCTAAACTTAATGGGTGATGATGATGAGAATGAGCTTCTACACTACTTCCTAGTCGTTCTTTAGCACTTGAGAGACTTCCAAAACGACGACTTGTTGATCCCGAGCTACCGCTATATGTACCTGATGTATTATTTTGAAGATTTATAAATCCAAGTTTCTTCGTAGGAATATCGAGTGGATCAACCGTTGCAGTAGATGTGTCTATTCGTGATGCCATCATAGATTCTGAAAGTGCTGAATAACTTCCACGCATATTATGAAACATTTCTAACTTTCGATCAGTTCCCACACTATCACCCCCTCCCCCAAGAAGAATACTACTAGCATTGACAGGTGTGGTGCCTGAACTACGTCTTCTATCTTTCATAAAACTTCCAGTACTGTGATTAGAACCAACCAGTTCATCTACCATATTAACGAAATCTGCAAGTCCATCGTCTCCATCTCCATCGTTCGTTCGCCTCCGTCCACGAACCATGCTGAAAGAGCTACTAAACCGAGGTGATGATGAATGTCGACTAGAGTGAGGAATACGAGCTGCAGCCAACGAAGAATTTGAAATGGTTCTCGGAAGCATACCTATACCAGCGGGAGCTGACTCTGAAGATGGAGAAGCCGATAATGATGGAGTTTTAAATGGCTGTAAAGTTGGATGAATGGATTTGAAAGGAACTCTTGTATGTGAGAGACTTGGTGAAAGAGAAGGTAAAGGTTGATCCATATTAATAAATTTGTCGCTGAGAAAATCCTGTGTATCAGCAATGCAAAAATCAGACTGTAATCGATAAGATACTGAAACTTTTAATACACCGACCGGTGTCAGCACAGGAGAAAAATAAAATGTGTCTGTTTGTTGATGTTGATGTAATTCGGGTATTTTTTTGGACAACCCGTATCTACCTTTAGAAGGAATACGCTCGCTTCCATCTAATATCCGGCAACCAATTTTTAATGGAGGTACCGTTAGTTTCGATTTGTTAAGTTTCCGTCGTAATTGTGTCACCGGGAGTATTCCAGCAAAAGTATATACACCTCTCAGTAAAACATTAACAATCTTGTATATTGTGCTTGGTTCAGCGGAGGGATCATCAAGGCCTGGTAAATCTTCGTTTTTAAGTAGTTGAATAAACCACCGTTCTAAAACAATTTCAGATCGTTTGTTTCCCTGAGTCACAGGGACTTGCATACGTCCACAGCCAGGTTCATCCACTGATAACATTACGTTGTGTAGATCTCCTAAAGATCTTAAATCCAAGAATGTTTCTACCACCAGTGGCGAAACCTCATTCCTCGGATCAGCTGTCTTCCACACGACTAAATCAGCTTTAAATGTCTCTAAATCTTCAAATTCTAAATTAAACCATTTATTTAACTTGATCCGTTTCTCATGTTGTAGAGTCGAAACGTGTGGAGGTGCGGAGTGCGGTGAGGAAGATGGTTGCGTTAGATAGGAATTTGTCTGTGACGTTAATCGAGATGTCAATATTACTTGTGCTGTCTTTCCAAAGAAGTTCTGAACTATTTGATTAATCTTTGATGCACGATCACCTCTGCTATCACGTTCTTCTGTGGACATATTTTTTGTGCTGATGTATACGCACGAGTTAAGTAATATAAACAAAAGAAGAGAGGAATTGTTATTTTATAGTAGACACCCAAGCCAGTTTTCCAGTTCGAACCTGGGATAAACTAACTTTTGGGAACAAATTTCCGTTCTTGTGTGTTATTTTTTTTAATCTTACCATCAATACAGAAATTATACATGCCAATCAATTATTATTATATAACATTTACATATACTTATATAATCAATAATAACAGGTTTTTAATTTCTATTTTCTATTACATAAGACATTATTCTGAGAACTAGCAGGAATTTGCCATCTAGACGTCTTATTTTCTTTTCAACGCATCACCACCAACATATCCTTAATTATTTGCACTCATTGATTTATTTATATAGGATGGGATCAATTATGTATGTTCCAATGTTAACTGATCTTAGCTTTACATTTTTATTTGGACCTAATTTTCATGGGAATACTAACATTTATATTCTGCTTTATTTTTTTTATGAATAGTATTTATATACTTATCGTGTTTGCTAATGCTGTGAACCTTTTCCTTCAGGTTTTTTTCTCTGTTATGTACAGTGATCTGGAATCTGATTATATCAATCCAGTAGATCTCTGCAATCGTTTGAATCATTTTATTCCTCCGGAAGCTGCACTACAGGCCTTCATCTCTCTCGTATTGCTATTTATTGGAGACTGGTTTTCATTACTTCTTAACCTTCCGATTCTTGCCTATAACGTCAATAAGTATTTGAAGCGAACACACTTATTAGATGCTACCGAAATTTTCAGAACTGTCAATAACTACAAAAATGAAGCTTATGCAAAACTTGCATGGCACTTACTTTTATTTTTCTGGTATCTATACTGTTTGATCATGGCAATTGTTATGGACGAGAGTGCTTAGGTGAAATTTCAGTCATATATTAGAACTTTTACTGATTGTTGCCATAATTGAAATATAGATCCACCTCAACTTTTTCATAAGTGTGCATACATGCCTATATGAAGTTTGACTTTTTACCAAGGTTGAGTTAATACATACATGTATGTTTGTATGTTTGTAATAATAAATCAGTTTAAAGTGCTATACAATTTCTTACAGCCTTGAGATTGAGATATAAGATCTAATTAATATATTGTATCAAACATGATAAATGTTTTTTGTTTAGATATATCATATTTTTTTATTGTTTCTTGGCAAATATTCTACATGTAGCAATAGTTAGTTCCTATTTAATTACTACATTACCACCATAGAATTTCATTGTTTGTACACTAAAAAAATCTCAGATGTCTTAGATTACATATGTAGGTAGTTACCTATGAAGGTATGTACACACACAAAAAAAACATGTATAGGCATATGGCTACCTACAGGTAGGTGTATGTACTGCATGTTTTAAATAATTTATATTTTTGCTTTATCTCAGGTTCGAACCGAAAATGACGGGCTCCAGTCATTGTGGATATTTCGTAACATAACTTAACTTCAAGTTAGTTTATCACAATAGTTGCCCAAGGTTTCAACGTAGATATTAGAAACACTTAAACATATACTATTTGATTGAAGGATTTAGAAAACTTTGATTGGGATTTCTTTTCTATCGAAGAAAGTTTTCTCTTACTCTTTAGACACTAAGTTTTCTTCTTTAAATATATCATGAATATTACAGAATTGACTCCATACATAAATAAGAATATATATACATAGATTGCTCTTAATTAAAAGAGTGATGAGGACGTGACCTATTGAAATGATCCTATGAAGTACGTCGGTTATAAGAGCTTATAAGATTTTATATAGGACTATAAACAGAATGATTAATACTATTATTATTACTATTATATACATACTTACAAAAGTATGTATGTACATACCTATGTATGTATATCATTTGTTAATGCTTGATTTCTTAAAAGAAGTATATTTATTTTTTAACTAAATTTCGAAGAGAATCATTTCTAGACCAAAAGTTGATATGAGCGCGCATACCCAAATAAATGTATCCATAGCCGAGTTTGAAACTGTACTCCAATCAAATAAGATCTAATTAAAAAATATCTCTAGTCACGAAAACCACCGAAGTCGCAACATCATGATTATAATATATGTAGAAAATAAGGATTTGTATTAGTATTCTCATTGCTCAAAAGAACTAAATAGGAACCATCGAAGAAAGCTCCGCTGTGGCTCCGAAAAATAGAAGCCAGAGGTTAGCGCCTAACCTTTCTTTCAGCCGTACTGTTGGTGAAATTTGTAGAACTTACCCCAACCCTGTACTCACGGGGCATGTTAGTGGCGGTACCGAGGTACGTTTGAGGCCGAGTTTAATCCGATATTCTGCCAGTTTTCAATTGTACTTTTTATATTCTTTCCTATACCCCAGATTATCGCTACTAAACTTCTCTGACTATATAAATACCTTTCTGATCCCTCTTCTTTTTATTTTTTTTTTTTTTTTCTATTTCACCTTTGATTTCACCACTACGCATCTCTTCCCAGTAATAATGTCCACTAGATGTATTAGAAACTTCCATATTTCCAGAGCAGTTAAGCTTAACTCAGCTTATATTATTGCTGCTGCCAGAACTCCTATTGGTAACTTCAATGGTTGTCTTAAAAGTCTTTCAGGAACTGATTTAGGTGCCATTGTTGCTGATGCTGTTGTCACTAGAGCTGGTATTAAGAAGAGCGATGTTGAAGATTGTTATTTTGGTCAAGTCCTCCAAGCTGGTGTTGGACAAGCCCCCGCCAGACAAGTCATTAAGAAGGCTGGTTTCCCTGACGAGACTGAAGCTACTGCTATTAATAAGGTCTGTGCTTCTGGTTTGAAGACTGTTTCTATCGGCACCAAAGCTATTCAAGTCGGTGACAGAGATATTGTTCTTGCTGGTGGCTGTGAATCTATGACCAACTCTCCTTACTATCTTCCTAGAACTTTAGGTTTCGGTAACCAAACTGTCAAGGATTCTATCATGCACGATGGTTTGACCGATGTTTATGATGACATTCACATGGGTCTCTGTTGTGAAAACACCAATGAAAGAGATGGAATTACTAGAGAACATCAAGATGAATTTGCTGTTGAGTCGTACAGACGTTCTCTCGAATCTCTTAAAAATAACGCTTTTGCTGATGAACTTGTTCCTGTTACTATCAAGACTAAGAAGGGTGAAATTGTTATTACTGAAGACGAAGGTCCCGGTAATGTTAATCTTGAGAGAATCCCAACTTTGAGACCTGCTTTCAAGAAGGATGGTACTGTTACTGCTGCTAACTCTTCCTCTCTCAATGATGGTGCTGCGGCTTTGTTGTTGGCTTCTGGTTCCAAAGCTAAGGAACTTAAGACTCCTGTTCTTGCTAAGATCGTTGCTTATGCTGATGCTGCCACTGCTCCTATTGACTTCACAATTGCTCCTTCTTTTGCTGTCCCCAAGCTTCTTGAACGCGCTGGTCTTAAGGTCGAAGATATTGCCTTGTGGGAGTTGAACGAAGCTTTTGCTGGTGTCTCCATCACTAATAACAAGAGATTGGGATTGGATCCTGCTAAGGTCAATATTAAGGGTGGTGCTGTTGCCCTTGGTCATCCTATTGGTGCCAGTGGTGCCAGAATTTTGGTTACCTTAGTTCATGCCTTGAAAGAAGGTGAGTATGGTGTTGCTGGTATCTGTAACGGTGGTGGCGGTGCTACTACTGTTTTGATCAAGAAAGTTTCCGCTGTTGAAGAGTAAGCAGCACGTTTAAATGTGTGTATATTTAAAAGAAAATGAAGAAACAAAAAAATAGTTCATGTCCATATATATGAGTAATGTACAAATCTAAAATTTCAGTTATGATTTTATAAACCTACATTTGGGTTAATGATTGCTGGACTCATCATAAACGAGCAAGATTCTTTCCAAAATGAATAGAATTACAAAAGACTAAATGATAAGTTCTATTGATTTATACTTTTTATTTACACGATATTATGTCAGTTCGAACTCTATAGTATTGTCTTTGGACTGCACTAGTAACAACATTTTCAAGTTGGCTGATAATCTTAACAAGTTTATTAGGACTTTCACAAAGCAATTTTGAACCAACATCTAGTAAAACTTTTTCTAATTTTTTATTATCAGCAGCTATTATTTTAGAGTAACGATGTCCATATAACAGAGTAAGGTCTGGCGAGTTTTGAAGCCATGGGGAATCATTGATATTAGTTGACTGTTCATCGCACTCGTGCTGCCCAGTTACTGTAGATTGTAGAACTTGATTTATTTCTTTAATAATGGGAATAGACGCAAATGGAATATCATCTGGTATAGGTTCAGGATTAGAATTGATACTTTGCAAAGAAATTCTCTGAAATTCTTCTTCATATTGATCGTAATCAATTTTGGGAAAAAGATTTAGAAACTTTTCTGAATTTTTGTCTGAAGTCAAAACTTGAGAATCTCGTTTACAAAATAAATGATCCGCCCAAGTTAAGAACCGCGATGATCGTTCTCCATCCCAATATATGGCATCAGCAGGGTTTAATCGACCAAATTCTTCTTGAAAAATGTATGTTCTTTGAACAAGCGACGCCCATGAATCCCAATCTACCGCTCCTTGGGCACTTTCATCCCCAGACTGACATGATCTTTCAACTGAATCAAATCCATACAAAAGTTTAGTAGCAACAAAAATTGCAGCAAAAACTGCAGATTCTCTTGAGAAAATATCCCAATAATACATCTGTGAAAAAGGTTTAATTTCTTCAGATAAGAAATATATTACACAAGAATACACCTCTGGTGGTAAAAATAAATCACGAATCATTTTAAAAACAAGAGGATGAATTGGTATGAAAGGATCGTCAAACCCCATGTCAAATAAGAGATTCACAAGTATTAAACTAGGTCCCACAAGTGAAGATGGTGCAGGTATACTAAGTGGATTAAAACTAGACTTTTCTTTTATCGTTAATAACTCTCGTTCGCTCTTAGGTATAAGCCTTGATATATTCAAGTAAGGAAAATGACCCGATTTTATCCAACGACAAAAGTCATAAGCATAGAACGGAAGATTCAAATATGTGCAACTTAGCAAACAAATGGACACTAATTCTAACATGCCAATTTTAATTTCAACTTTTTCTCCGAGCCTTGACGTAGTAATTTTTTTGGAGATTGGAGTTCTATGTACTTTCATTCCTTCATTTTCCACACATACTGTAAATAATGCTTTGGCCATTTTCTCAAATTCTTTCCCGAGATTATGTGTTTTTTTCAACCAATTGACCTGTAGCTTTAATACTTGGAGTGCATACTTTTGTCTCTGTCCTTCCACTGGTGTGTGATTTCCTGATCTTAGCGTGTTTTTCCCAGCCGCATTTTCCAATCTTTGTGAATAAACTGCAGTTCTTTCAGATTGAGAATATATAGTTTTACCTCTTATAGCTGCAGCGTCGTCATCTTCACCTGCTTCCATATGGCCTGCTTGAATATGGCCATTTTGACAAACTCGCTGCCCGTTGACTAAACGCCAATATCTAGATCTACAATTATTTACGCCGCATACAGATCCTTTCTCATAAACTGAAGAAGAGATCATTTTAAACATGTAAATATTAACATCGGGTGGCTATTTGTTTCCAGTTGTGTTGTTAAGAGGTTTTCTGTGTACCATGATGACGTTGGGAGGAAAGAAAACTCTTCAACTTATCATTTCCGGGAACCTTCAAAAAGGGATCTACTCCATTCAGCCTCACTAAATTTAAGTTCTATGTCGTAATACAATAAATTTTTTTTACAAAAAAATTTAGTCAATAAAGCAGTGAGAACTCTCTGAGAATCTAATATAATGGTTAATAACCTTGAAATCTATATCTGCAAAATGCATATGTATGTACTTCGTATTGTGTGGACCGAACATACACTGTACACCACATGTCTGTTTGTGGTGTGTTTATAATGCATATATCCTGGCGAGAGGTCTAAAGTTTCAACATTTGAACATTTGAATGTAGTTGATCAAAAATTGTAAGAAAATAAAAGCACATATGTGAATAGTTTAGTTTTCATCATTGAGTGAATAAAAGTCAGCCTGATATCAGCATCAACTAGCACGTATCTTAGGAAACAAAACCTGATTTCAAACTTAACAAAAATACACAGCAAATTATAAGTTTATTTGGGAGCTATTAAATCATATTTTACTGGTGATATGCTTCTGCCTGTGGCAGTAGATGAAGAAGTTGTTCTTAAAGCTTCTAACAATTTTCCTTTTTCTTCATCAGATTCTTCTTCTAAAGGAGAAAATGATGTTAATTCCATTAATACTTTATCCCTTTTAGAAGCAAGTACAACAACTTTTTTTTCGCAAAATGCTATCCTCCAGACAGATTCAAAACCTCTACCATCTAAATCACAAACATATCTACCATTTTTCAAGTCCCAGACTTTTACTTTACCATCAGAGCCTCCAGAAACAATACGGTGTTCATCAAATTGTATAGAAGTAACTGAATTATCATGTGCAGCTAAACGATGAATACAACGAAATTCTTTGAGACTCCAAACTCGAAGAGCCCCATCCGAGCCACCACTTACCAAAATATCGTCTTTTATTTGTAATTGACCCACAAGTGACGTATGTCCTTGTAAAATACTAAGAAGTCTACCAGTATGAACATTCCAAATTCTTATGGATGCATCCAAGGAGCCTGTCGCAATTCGATTACCATCAAAAGCTAAGGAATAAATTTGAGAGAAGTGACCATTTAAAGTATGAAGTAAAGTACCACTCGAAACACTCCAGACTTTTGCAGTGAAATCATAACTACCGCTTACACAAATATCACCTTTAACTTCTATGCACCTCACTGAAGATCTATGACCAGAGAGGATATGTTCACAAGTTCCTTTTCCAATATCCCAGACTCGAATATTGTTGTCTCTTGATCCAGATACTGCAATGTTTGCACTGGCCATTTGAAGACATCTAACTGTTGAAGAATGACCTCTCATAATTTGACGACATTCTCCTGTTTTTAAATTCCATACTCGTACGTCACGATCACATCCACCACTTACCAAAGTGTCTGCCCATAATGTGAGAGCCCATACACCCATAATATGACCAAAAAGAGATTTCAAAAGTTTTCCATCTTCTCTAAATACAAAAATCTTAGAATTATCTAATGCAAAAATAATGTAAGTACTGGACATAAGCAGAGAAGTTACAATACCAGGGCTTGATATCATATATCTTGCCGCCAATTTACCTCCAGATGTCCAAGCTTTATTGAGCATGTATTGATATTTAAAATGAGATCTATAAGAAGTTGGAATAAAGTATGTTGTTGCTTCTGGATTGTATATTGCTTCACTTAAATCTTCCATTCCAATAACTCGCATATCATTAAATTGGTTCAAATTTCCAATGGCAGATTTTAAGCTGACAAAATGAGATTGAGAAGTAATGATAGATGAAAGACGTCTGTAGTGATGGCGTTTGCATAGTTCCTTCCAAGTCAAATCATCATTGAACATAATATACCATAGGCGAGAGACTTGAGAAGCTTTTGCAAGAGTGAGAGGATCATTTATGTAAGATATAATCCTTAAAGAAATTTCATTTGGTAAATACTGAAAAGGATCTTTCTTGAAAAGTGGAGCAATAAATTGATTAACTTCGGAAAGGACATACCTATTACTTGCCCTTAAAAGTTCTGTAATTATTGCAACCATTTCTTGATCATTATCCAACTCTAAATACTGTTCAAGAATTTGAGAATTAAAATGGTTTTTGTCGGTTACTAGTGTTAAAGGGACTGAAAAAAGACTTCCCACGTAAATTTTGTCAAAATGTGTAATTTTGGGAGTTGCAGGAGATGATAACCTCAATGATGATAAAACAATAGGTCCATTTTTCACAGATGGAGGAAGTTCACATCTGGTAAAAACATTATCCTGGGTAAGTGGACTTTGTCTTTGCCTAGTTGACAAGTAACTTAGAATTGTTTTTGAAGAAAATTTATTCATAAAAGAATTTTTATAAAAATAATGGATTCCGAAAGGTTTGAATTTATAGCAATGTAAGTTAGGTAAAATAATATTACAATGATAGTAAAAAGAAAGCAACCAGAGGTAGTGTATATATATTTGTGCCTAGTCTAGTAAATTGCGAAACAAAATGGTTCTTATTCCTGCGAAAAAGTTAAACTGGTGGTAATACTATCATTTTGGTGAATAAAATAATTTTAAAGTATGCAAAGCTATTAATTATGATCAAGAATACAATGCCAACTACCATCTGGTTTTGGTATTTCTATTAATTATAATTGAAATACCCGTGTAGTAAAATTACAACATAAATTTCACTGATTATAAATAGAAGTAAGTGGTACATTACCTATCAATGTATAAACACAATTATTTTATTGCAAGTAATATTGTTAGAATACGATTGCAGTAATCTATATTTGTTACAACTTTTTTACTTATAATTGTATAAGAAAAACAATCATATTCTATCAATACGTATCTTCAACTGCCCTTTCCCAAATATCTGATATTTACTTTATTTTTATTTAATTTTTTCAACTGTTATTTTTACTTTGCACGATTTTCAAAATGTAAAATATATATCAAGTTTTCTTCTTTGATTTAATTATATTACTTTGATAAAAACTACTTTAAAAATTTTGTTTGATATTTGAATTGTTTAAAATCGTTTTATCACGTACTGAAATCAAGAATGATACTGAATATTCTGTGCTTTCTTGTGTATGCGAACAGAATACCAAAATTAATTCCATTATTTCTAAAGAGTTTAAAATTGAAGACTCAATGTATATTATTCAGATAAAAACTAGCAATATCAATGATGTTCATGACAACATGCTGAAGTATTTTGGCAATATATCTTCATTTATACAAATATTTTAATTGGTAAAGTAACTATATGGGACTATAAACAGAATGATTATTATTATTATTATATAGACTAAGTTGAGAATTACATCCATAAATAAGGATGTGCTACATATACCATGCATTTGTAAAATTGGATTTAAAGAAATAATAAAGTAATATAAAAACGCGAAAATAAAGAGTGTTTGGGCAAAATCAAAAGTACACCGATATTTCCTGCTCTTGTTGTTGACGAACCTATATTTTTTTTGTGCGTATGTATGCACTATATATCCGAACATATGAAGCTTGCAAATATAAATATGTATTTCATCGTTTCAAAAAATTTGATTTACACACAGCTTTTCAAATAAAACTAACACACACTACCTAGCACTTCTGTAGAGGTAAAATTTGAACCATAAATTGTTTTGGATCACAATTGGGAGTTTTAATATTTTTTAAGATCGATTGGGAGTTTTTAACATCGGTCAACTCTTGACCAATTTTAAAGCAAAAAATGTATAATAAAAATAATCACGTGAAATGTTTTAATAAAAAGAAACGAAATGTGATAAATAAAAAAAAATGGCCTGTATCGGCTATCGCTCTTTACTATATAATTAATACAACAACACATCATCAATCATTCTTTGCTTGCGTCTAGACATAATTTCCTCACAGTATGACCGATAATATGATTTTGACTACAGGAAACACCTTGAATTCAAGTGTTTTACATCCTCAAACTTCTCTTTTCAATTTACTACAATCTCCTTCGAAATCTTCTTCAGCTACGGACAATGATGATATCGTTACTGTCAAGATCTTTATAGCTTCCAAAAATATCGATGTATTCCAACAAGCTCTTGAAAAGTGTTCTTCCTGGAAGATTAATCAATTTATTCTTTCTTTCAGTGGCCTTCCATTTTTTAACGACGATGAATATCATGACGATAATTTATGGACTGAAACGGATCTGATAAAATTTTGGGAATTAGCTACTGCTACAGTTGAAGCTGATTCTTACGGAGTCTCAGAGTTTTCTACTACTCGGCTTAGCTCATTTTGGGATAATGCAACAATAAAACCTGAAGTCGATCACATCAATACTGCAGATTGTTATGGCCTCTCGGAAGGTTTATTGCAATTAGCGAAGGATAAAGGAATCAGACTCGTTGTTCACCATGATCCAGAAACTTTACTCACTTCAAAGGAAGTTGAAAAGCTTTCAGGGAATTTAAACTGGGAATGGAAATGGTCTATTAAGCTGACAAAGGTTGCTAAGGATCGTCATATCCTTACAAGTAATGAAACAATGATTTGCATTGCACCTAAATAGCTAATAATCTTCTCATTGCATCTTTATTTTTTTACTAATAGATTGTTTTTGTTTTTGTTGAATACCTTAATATTATCTTCTATCTACTAAAAAGTCAACAATAACCTAATAGATCTTAGTGTTAGAATCAAATACTTCCAAATTTTTTTTGAAAACGCTCTCGATCAACTAGGTACTTACGTTTACTACTGCAACAAGAATTTCAATAGCAATCAGTATGATAACTACCCATTCTAAACCTTCTTCTTTCTCATGCCCAAGCTGCTCTTTGGCCACTCCAAGAATATCTTCTAACATGTCAACCCGTTGTAATATCACCAACTTTCTCTGTTCGATCTCGAGGTATTCACATTCGCATTCAATGTTTGACAATTCAATTCTTATTAAGAAAATATCACCCAAAGATTTGTATATTTGCTTTCTTGTCCAAGTTTACCAGCTTCAGATATTTGGACTGGGAGTCTCCTTGCTAGTCGAACAGCTTGTGTTACCATATCTTCGTATCGATATAGCAAAACACTATTTGCAAGGTGATTAGATATTATTACTTTTCCTCTAAATTCAGAGTTGTTTAAAATTAACACACTATTGGTATCAACCTGTGGAAGATATTATTAGTACTGAATCAATCTGAAGACGATTTTGGGCTTTTTTACTTTTGATGGACTTGTTGTATCAACTCTATATTTCAATTCTTCAACAAGTATAAAAGTTGAGCTTCCTGTTATATATTTACCTCTTTCAAGTTCCTCTTCAGCTGAACAATTCCAAATGACAACACTACCATTTTCATATATAAAAATTTCGGATTCTCCTTCTTGTAAGTACAAAAATTCACTAAGTAATATCCCTCCTATTGAAGTTCTTAGAATTTCTAAAGAAACTTCATCAATCAAGTATGATGAAACTCTATGAATGTCATGTTTCGACATAGATATGTCAACGGTATCATAATTCTTGGTAATCTTGGCTTCGGTGTTGGAGATATGTGGAAGTAATGTAGATTTCTGCATTGTAAATAAAATTTGGTAATATAGAAATAGTTTTTGTATTCAAGAAATTATTTTTGCCTTTCTATACTGTGAATGTTGTAAAATTAATGCAATATATTAATTTTCCAAACTATACATAATATATATCTGTCAAGTGTCATTAAGGGTATCTTTGGCTATATTATTTTAATTTTTCTTTAGCTATATAATATCAATAATGCCCTGTACATTATTTTTTTTAATTTTTTTTTTTTTTTTTTTTTCATTATACGCTTGCTATATTAGACACCTGTTTAACATACTCCCAAGGCTTGGTTAATATTATTATTGTCAGTTGATTGCACAATTGCAATATGGGAAAGTTTGAAATATGAATATGTCACGCATAATATCTAATCCAAGCTAATCATCAATTTTCGAGCAGTCTCCTTGATTTAAAAATGCTGTTTATATATATAATATCGCCGCTTATGTTGCAATTGATTCTTGACATATATAATATTATTGTTTTTTGTTAGATGGTTTAACCAAGTTGTGCAACTTTATTTACAAGAGATAATCTTTTTCATTGTGGAAGATAAAAGTAATTTGGTGTTGTGACACTGAGGAAATATTTCCTCTAAATCTTGAACCTAACGGACTGGAACTATGTGGGAAATGGAGGGGGAAAGAAAATGTTCTAAATAACTGCCCAGGCGTTAATGATACTTCTCAAAATAATTTATCAATTTGTTTTTATACAGTAGTATTTGTATTTTTTCTACCTTTTCATACTGACAATTTCCTTACGACATATCAATATTTGTCTACTACTACTACCCCATGTTACAAGTATCAATTAATAAAAATTCCTTAAATTGCATTCAAATTTCCAACCTATAAGTCTCAACTCCAAAGGCTCTAATATCAATTGGTACTTTCCATAGTCCGGACTCATCACTTTCCACTTTTATCTCCTCAATCTCGTCTTCTAACAAATTTGTTCTAAATGCTTTGGTTATTTCTCGCTTACTGGTGATGCATCCTCTAGATCTACCACCTAAAGACTCATATACTCTAATAATCACAGACTGGCCCTCAAATTTGACCGGTAACAATCCTGTGGACACATCTGCATCGTCTTCATATCTCTTAATGTTACTGAGAATTAGCCCGCTGTCACCTTCAAGCCCAAATGTATGAAGAACTTTTTCAGCTGATTCTAAGTGTTCGCGTGGAACATAGAAAGCGTTTAATGGATGGTTAAAGTTATAAGCTGCCCGAACTGTATTTTCCGATACTGGCCCCTTATGAGGATACAACGCATATCGGAATGAATGGTGACCCATATCTGCATTATCATCAGGTGCTTTAGGAGATCTAATAAGAGACAATCGCATAACATTACCATGAATAGAATAACCGTACTTGCAGTCATTTAGCAAAGATACACCATAGTTGTATTCACTGAGATCACCCCACTTATGTGCGCAGACCTCAAATTTAGCAACATCCCAAGAAGTATTATAATGAGTAGGACGCTTGACGATACCAAATTGAGTTTCATAAGAACCAACATCGGAACGAATGTCCACAGGAAATTCCACTTTTAAGAATTTGCAGGTTTCATGCCATTCGATCTCTGAAGAGAATTCGATAAAGCAGGCATCAGCTTCAGTAGATGTTTCTTCATTCTCAACATAAGCATCAAGTGAAATACGAGTAGTGATGCTACTAACTTCACTGATCTTTTGAACAACTTCAATTTCTCCACGAAGAGGTCCATTCTTTATAATAATTTGTTTCACATCTGATTCAACAGGACGGCCAGTATCAATTGAGTAAAGTTCGGTATCCCAAGCTTGCCAGTTAAGAGGCTGGTCATCAAATAAAACTAACTTGTTACCAGGACCCGTTAATACTTCTCTCTTATTCTTGAGATCATAACATGAGATCAAATGTGCACCCTTGATTTGAATCTTTAATTTTCCGTTGTTCATTTCAATGAGACCAGGTTCAATTTCAATAACAGTAACTTTATGAACAATATTAGTTGTTGTCTTGAGAAGAGGAGTAGCAATACCAGGGCCATCTGTTTTCATTACCACTAAAGTCTTATCATTGTGAACTTGAAGATGAGACATCGAATCGGTTAAAATACTTGGAATTTCTACAATCTCAGTTCTTCCCCAAGACATTGTGTTAACAGATACCAATGCATTATTGGAGCTCCTTGAATACGTGGTAATCTTCAAAGCATCCAAAGCAGCTTTAGCAAGCTTTTCGGAGCGTTCAAAAACATGTTGGTATATAGCCAAAGCGTCTTTATAAACCATACCAATACCCGAACCAGGTAGAACATCGTGAAACTGATTTAAACAGACATCTTCCCATAAGTCATCAATTTCTTTTTTAGGATATTCATAATCCTCGCTATAGATCGATGCTAGTGTAGAAATAAATTCAATGTCGTGAAGTACAATCTCAGCACGTCTATTACCCTTCTTAGTCTCGGATTGAGTAGTATAAGTACCACGATGGTATTCAAAATACAATTCACCATTCCAGCTAACAAGTTTTTTGCCTCCATCAGTACTGACTTCAATTTTATCATAAAAATCATCAACTGTGTTTCCAAGATGGACACGAGGAAGCTCACCAACATTATCTGACAAACCTCTGCAACGCCTAAGTTTTTCAAGCATTTCTGATGTTGGACCGCCACCACCATCACCGTGACCAAACAAAAGCATTCCGGTTTGTGTAGTATCCAAATTTTTATGTTGTCTAAGAGATCTTTTAACATCGCCAAAATTAGCCAGAGCAGTATAAGTGTTATCAGGAGGCATATGACAGATCACTTGAGATCCATCCAAAGCAACCCAATTGAAAGTAGTATTAGGGAAATTATTAATATTATTCCAGGAAAGCTTTTGAGTCAAGAAACGATCCATTCCAGCACCTTGACACAATTGAGGAATCTGAGCACTATAACCAAAAGTGTCAGGCAACCAGAAAGTTCTTGATCTCTGTCCGAAGTGAGCGAGAAAAAATCTTTGGCCAGAAAGAAATTGTCTTACAATTGCCTCACCTGTAGGCATGTTAGTATCATTTTCAATCCATGAACCACCAATGGGAATAAATGATCCTTTTTTCACTTGTTCCTTAACCTTTTCAAAAAGATCTGGATAATCTTCAGACAACCACTTGAACTGTTGTGCTTGTGATGCAACGAACTTGTACTCCGGATACTTGCTAATTAAGTCCAACTGACTAGAAAATGAACGAGCAATCTTTCTTCTTGTTTCAGCATAGGGCCACAACCAAGCAGTATCGATATGACAATTACCCAATCCTTCAACAAATCCAGGTCTGGTCGAATCATACACAACATGCGAGTCAATGTCTCCACCCAAGTATTCTTTAGCTATAGCTCTACATTTCAAAGTAGTCTCATCAGCATTTGCAGGATCAAAAGTATCCATGATTCGATTTGCAACTTCTCTAGCTTTGTGCTTTTGCCATGAATCTTGAGGAAACTCTCTGGCAGCATCACCAATTATCCAAAAGTCCATGTGCAATGCCCGAGCATTGAGGTTGGGCCAGACAATATCAGCTTCCACCAATTCAAAATAACGATTCTCATTTGGAGGTTGGATATTATTACTGTCAGGACCATTTCCAAACATACCATTACAAGAAGTTTCGATATAGAAACAATGCCACGCTCCATCATGCCATTCGGCCGGAATATCCCACTCGCGTCGTTCCTCACCGCTTAATCCGACAAGGGCTTCACCTTGCGTGTTGAAAATTAAACCTTCGTTGCCGCAATTCCATCTAAACACAATAATATCTTTTGCTTCCATCCATTCAACTGGAAGCTTGATATGAACTTTAAACCAATGAGTGCTCCAAGAAGGACCAAAGGATTCACCTTTCTCAGTTGGTCTCCACTTAGCGGTTTCCATTACCTCTTTAAATAGAGGTCGCTTCAAGTCGGGAACAGAATAAACCTCAAGCTTTACAAATTCTTCACCACTCTTTACATCAGAGTCATAAAAGTTTGGTAAATTA
The DNA here is from genome assembly GCA_030568955.1 of Geotrichum siamense (nom. inval.). Classification (NCBI taxonomy): domain Eukaryota; kingdom Fungi; phylum Ascomycota; class Dipodascomycetes; order Dipodascales; family Dipodascaceae; genus Geotrichum; species Geotrichum siamense (nom. inval.). Next base: position 5,525 of record JAJMJJ010000151.1, on the reverse strand, counting down.
AGGGCCTTATATTCCCCTTCAGCAATGAACAGGCGCAATCTATTTTCATAGATGCTCTGAACCTTTTTTCCCACAGGTTCATAATTAAACCGAGGATAATCAGATGGCATGTTAAAGATCCACAATAATTTTAGATATCAAATGAAAGGAGAAGAGTAAGAAGAAGAAAAAAAAGGATAAAAACGTGCAGGAAAGAATATACACATTCGGTGCATAGCAGAAAAATAGAACAAGGTGTACGTTAGGCAGGTAAAGTGCCGCTGAAACCCTTTCCCTTTAGGGACGATGTATGCAGTTTCTTATTGTGGGGCTTTTCCCATATTTCAGGTAATTTGGGCTTCTGTACTAATTATTTGGATTTTCAACAGTAGAGGAGTTTGACCAATTCAACTGTTTCATTTTCTTCATATAAATATCTTCTTCAAAGTGTTGATAGGTATATCTTTGCATAGTATGCAACAAATATGTCTGGAAATATAGGTACATAGATAACCATGTAGTTTTATATGATTTACCGACATTTCAATTTATTACATAAGCCCATTGAATAGAAATTAGTTCGTGAAGTCTTTGTAATTTTGCACAATCGTGCTATTTATTTTTTAATAATTAATCCCTATACAGTTTGCTTTCAGCTACTTAACGTACGAATACCACTCTGCTAAGAAACTGCATACCAAGAATTGAGAAACCAGGTGAATACAATCTAACATAGCACTGCATTGATTATATCTACAATGAATACCCTTTTTATGTATTTGTGAATATCTGGTTAAAGTATCTACACACCAAAGATTATTGCACAAATAATTTAGTTGTTAAGATATGAATTATACCTACTTACATGTATCTTTTTTTTAGTCTTTGGAATCGACATAGGACTTAACTGTACCTTTGAAACATCACATTCTTCAAGTGTATTTTGAACTAATGTTGCAATATCTTGGGAACCATATGCTACCAACCATATAAATTCCCCAAAGTCGCACAAAATTATGTGGAGAATAATAAAAGATGATTTTTTTTCTTTTTCTATTTTTTAAACATACTACATCTAGAGCTATAAAATCAGTGCAAAATTTAACGTTGAGGTAAGATAGATTGAGAAGCTTGATACGCAACTCTGTATCTTTCAATAACACGTTGAATACCGTCCATACCCTTCTTAAGTGTTTCAATATCAGGACCGTAAGATAATCTAACAAAATGATACATAGGACTATCATGGAGTTCTCTTCTAGCCAAAGGATTAAGATCAAAGAAAATACCGGGAACAACAATAACCTTTTCCTTCAAACACTCTTGGAAGAATCCTAGAGCTGTCTTAATCTTACCTGGAAGTGATGAAAGATCTAACCACAGATAAAATGTTGAATCAGGAATTGTTTTGAAGTGAATTCCGAGAGGCTCAAGACGTTGAATACAGTAATCACGCTTGAAAAGAAAATGTTTTTGGAGAGCAGCCATCTCGATTTTGACACGAGAGGGTTCAAGAAGAGGAATAGCAGCCTTTTGGAATGGAACGTTGGAACCACCGTCAAGATACGAACCAGCAGAACCTAAAGCATTAATGTATTCCTTAGGTCCCAAAATCCAGCAAATTCGCCAACCAGGTAAACGGAATGCCTTAGTCAAACCATCAAGTATAAGTACAGGATCAGCATTAACATCTTGGATATTTGAAGCGGAACTAACACTGGAACCGTCACAACCATCAATATAATTGTATCTACTGTAAAATTCATCCATGATAAGAAGACATCTTTCTCTACACATATCTTGCAATCTCTTTAAATCTTTTCCTCTCAAACTTTGACCTGTTGGGTTTCTGGGATTAGATGTGAGCATGGCGGTAACACCTCTTTGCAATTCTCTTTCAATGATATCTAAGTGGACTTGATAGTGGTCACTGTCATCTAAAGGAACTGGGATTGGAGCAAAGTTCTTGAAAAGAGACAACATTTCTGAATACGCAGTATAGTCTGGGAAGAAAAACGAGAGATAACAGTCGCTTAAAATCGAGGCGATTCGAATCAACCCAGCTCTTCCACCGGGGACAATACATACATTCTCATAAGTGTATTTGCTTGCTTTTCCTTGTCTATAATTGTCATTGTAAAGATTTGCGATGGCTTCCCTAAGTTCTTTGACACCTGTTGTAGGTGCGTACTCTCTTGTGTGTACATTTGAGTTGATAGTATCAGGCTTGCTAGGACATCCTTCAATTTCACCAACTTCTGGAGCACCTTGACCCAAATTGGCCCAAGTAGGATCTTCGTAGGTAAAACCTTTCTCGGCAGCTCTCTCAGTAGTCCAAATAACACCAGTAGAAGACTGTGCCATATCTAAACCAGGGAATTTGTGGGGAGGAGTAGTGTAGACATCTGGGAGAACCAATGGAGTCGAGACACCAGATTCAGAAGTGAAAAATGTGGGCACTGGTCTAGCAAGCTTAGCTTTGTCAGGGGAAGTGAACCACCTATTTTGAGAAATACTATGATCAGCCATGATGTGTGGTTATATTGGAGGTAATGACGAAGATTTTCTGAGAGAAAAGGAGGGGAAAAGAAAGAATAAATTTTGCGAAGAGAAGTTTGGTCTTTATAATAGATTCACAGTAATATTGGTACTTTAAATTTTGTTACATTTTTTTTTTTTTTGAATACAAATCAAAGACTCATACTAATAATGATATGTATGTGGTATGTATATAATTTATTTTTTTTATTTATTTATTTATTTATTTTTTTTTTTTTTTTGGTTAGTTTTATTTTGCTATGTTAGGTAATGATTTATAGTCTAAAGCTTTTGTGTGCTATGAAATCCGAAAATTATATGGTTTCATATATAAGTAAAATCTTTTGGGTTAATTCATATTGAGCTTAGCTTGTAAAACTTATCCTGGTTCCCATTTCTTGAAGTAATAGATTTTTGTTTGGCAATATTCGTAGCTAAGGCACTGTTCTTTGAGGGATCTTGGTCTCTCTTTCTCCATAATCATTATCATGTAGATATATCTGCCAGCGGTTTCTCTGACCTAGAGATGAATATGGATTGCATGAATTCCTCAGGACTCTCTCCCAATTTACGGGAGAACCTATGCCACAATTGTAGCATAGATGGGTTATGTCTGCAGTGCCCGCATCACAAAACCATTTTTTCATGAGAATTTCTAGGGTGTCGGGGAATATCGGAATAATTACAAATATTACAAACAGCAATTACGTAATGTTATTTGTTATTCTGAATCTTCTCTGTGTGAACGGTTAATTCAAATTTACATAAAACTAACGTTATTCAACCGTCCACAGCATAACATCATTGGAAAGTGTCATCGCAATGATCCTTATAAGATTCCAAAATTATTTGTACAAATTTTGTTATTTTCATAGCTAATTGTAGTAACCAATTCAACATCCATAATGTCACTGTTTTGTGATTGTATATAACCGAGAGTTATTGTAAATGTTATAATATTACAGGAATTTAGAAAGAATCAAACCTGACATCACTATCGTGTAATAGCAAATCCTTCGGTAACGTATCTGATTTGGTTGAAAGCGTTCAGAATTCAAGGTAATATATTTTTCGATTGACATAACATTTTCATACAATGAAATATTAAGTACTACTTTGACTAAATACATACTAAGGTAAGTACACACATTACCTGTTCCGACGTTTATGAAATTTGTAACTTTCGATTAGTATGTACAATAAATAGATGGAAATGTTTACCATCCATTGGTATGTACACATGGTATTCAATCTCATACCCAGGAGGGCATTTCTGTTTATAATATTTGATTCCAAAAATCTGTAATGTTTATAAGAGAGGCTTGTAGGATTAGTGAAACATTAAAATAAATTCATATGTACGAAAGTAATACATATAAATTGTACTGCATATATACATAGTAATGATAAAAATGGTAATAAAAAGCGCCGCGAGAATAATAAGAAACCAGTTGTTGAACATAAGTAAAACAGAAGAAGAGAAATTAATAAAAATAATCCCAAAACATATATCTCCAAATAATAATAATTAGAATATCAAAAAAAAAAAAAAAAAAAATAATAATAATAATAATAATGAAATTACTGTTGTAACGAATGTGTGTATGCGTATGTAATCAAGTCTGCAATTTTTTTTTGATTTCTAGGCCCATACAGAAGTAGTGGATAGTTCATTATTTCCTTTAGTTCCCCATACCTTAGACCAATTTAATGTACTGTTGCTGTTTGAAATATTTTTCGTTGTACGTTTAGAAGTTAATTCGATTTCTTCATCATCGTCAAGGACTGAAGCCATAGATGCAGCTAATGTTGATTCAATGGAATATTGGGTTCCATTTGTGCTATTAGGTTTGTTCTGAAGAGATGATTGTTGAAAATGATAGGATTGAGTATGAGGAGGAATAGGTTGAGATTGTAATTGTGACTTCTGTGGTTGGTCATGAATGTTAGATCTTAGGAAGGGAGAAGATTTAAGAGTTCGTAGTAATCGTGCGGAAGAGTGTTCAGGAACATTTCCTTCTGAGTGAAATGCTTGGGGCATACTGACATTACGTTGATGCGAAGCAATATCACGATACGGTGGTTGCGAATCAATAGATATATTCTTCATAGACGAAATGGGGAGACTGTAATTAGTGGCATCTTGGTATCGCCGAAATTGAGGTTGAGGTTGAGGTTGTGGTTGAGATTGGACTGGATGTCTCTGGATATGACGAGAAACCCCTGAAAACATCGGTTAACAAAAGAAGACAAATTTTAGAAATGGTAACATACCATAGTTTTGGGAAGTGTTTCTTTGAAGAGTATTGTTGTTGTTGTTATAATATTGATTACTGACATTTCTGTACGATGCCATTTTGTGATTAACTCTAGCTATGTTTTCATAAGCTCTATCGATTACTAGATGTAACATGTTAATAGTTGATCTTCTTTAAGAAAGATATTAACATACCTTCATATTGTGATGCAAATGGATATGTATGCTGGATTGGAAGCTGTAGCTTGTGTTGTTGGTTGGAATAAGACTCGTACTGCTTTTGAGGTGGAGTAGGCAAACGGGAGGGTTGATGATGTGCTGATAGCTGAGGATAAACACCATTAGACCAAATATTTTGTTGGTGTTGATTATAATGGTCCATAATAATAGATTTTAATGCGATATGAAATAAAAAGAAAACAGCGAAGGTGGTAAAAGAAAAAGAAGAAAAATAAAATGCAAAAATGACACCCTTCGGGCGTAAAGGTAAAGCGAGTGGATGATTCGAAAATATTCGGACAAAAGAAAGTGACCACTAAAAATATAAACGCCAGCTTATTCAGTCATAAACACTAGGACACACAAATCACAACAGAAACAAGTGTGAAAGAAACAATACAAAAATTAAAATGGAAATTTAAGTTGGACTATCGTTTGAGAAGAAGTAGAAGAAAAGGAAAATAAGGGGGTAGGAAGAGGTTTGGGGTTTCTAGAAAAATTAAAAAAAATAAAATGCTAAACATTCAATAAT
>JAJMJJ010000150.1:0-36821 GCA_030568955.1 Geotrichum siamense (nom. inval.) | reverse complement strand
CTACTACTGAATCGAATGGAAGTACAATAACCATTACTATTCCTTGTACCGAAGAAATTTGCATAGAATCTACAGTTGTATCTTCTGGTAGTACCACTGTTATTACTCATTCTTCTTCCTCTTCTGTAGTAAGTGAAACTCCTGTTACTGATCTTCCTCAAGTATCTACCCCAGTTGAGACTATTACTACTACTGAATCTAATGGAAGTACATTAACCATCACTATTCCTTGCACTGAAGAAGTTTGCACAGAATCTACGGTTGTATCTTCTGGTAGTACCACTATCATTACTCATTCTTCGTCCTCTTCTGTAGTAAGTGAAACTCCTGTTACTGATCTTCCTCAAGTATCTACCCCAGTTGAGACTATTACTACTACTGAATCGAATGGAAGTACATTAACAATTACTATTTCTTGTACCGAAGAAGTTTGCATAGAATCTACGGTTGTATCTTCTGGTAGTACCACTGTTATTACTCATTCTTCGTCCTCTTCTGTAGTAACTGAAACTCCTCAAGTATCTACCCCAGTTGAGACCATTACTACTACTGAATCGAATGGAAGTACATTAACCATTACTATTCCTTGTACCGAAGAAGTTTGTATAGAATCTACAGTTGTATCTTCTGGTAGTACCACTGTTATTACTCATTCTTCGTCCTCTTCTGTAGTAAGTGAAACTCCTGTTACTGATCTTCCTCAAGTATCTACCCCAGTTGAGACTATTACTACTACTGAATCGAATGGAAGTACATTAACAATTACTATTCCTTGCACTGAAGAAGTTTGCACAGAATCTACAGTTGTATCTTCTGGTAGTACCACTGTTATTACTCATTCTTCTTCCTCTTCTGTAGTAAGTGAAACTCCTGTTACTGATATTCCTCAAGTATCTACCCCAGTTGAGACTATTACTACTACTGAATCGAATGGAAGTACATTAACCATCACTATTCCTTGTACCGAAGAAGTTTGTATAGAATCTACAGTTGTATCTTCTGGTAGTACCACTGTTATTACTCATTCTTCTTCCTCTTCTGTAGTAACTGAAACTCCTCAAGTATCTACCCCAGTTGAGACTATTACTACTACTGAATCTAATGGAAGTACATTAACCATCACTATTCCTTGCACTGAAGAAGTCTGCACTGGATCAACTATTTCTTCTGCTTCTTCAATTATTACAGATACTCCTGTTACTGTAATTTCTGATTCGTCAACTCTTAATAGTGTTGTTACCACTATATTGTTCCCTCCTTCTAGTGAATCTATTGTTATCATATCCAGCATTCCTGTCTCCACTTCACTCATTTACGCATCTTCATCCATGGTTATCCCTAAAGAATCTACTACTGATGTTGAATCACCACAATCTACTTTCGTTCCGTCAACAACCACTTCCGTTATTTTTTCATCAATTACTACATATAACTTTTCTGAAACTCCGGTTGTAGTTAGTTCCATTTCAACTTATGCATTACCTACTACTTCTTCCTTCCCTACTCTTTTACCGCAAGTTAATGGTGCTTCTGGATTGCAGGTTTCAACAACTTCCAACCTAATCATGATAATGACTCTTGGATTTATCTCAGTTGCATTCTTTTATTAGACCATATCGAATTTGATATGTGAAAATTTATATATTTTTTTCTATTTTATTTATTTTCTTGCACATATAGTTTAATATATTTAATATCTAGATGTTCCTTTTAAACTTCTTACAAACATAACTTTCAAGATTATTAGGTTGGCTGGCTTTAATTAATTTCTAGCGTAGGTACCTACATGTGAATGACCAATGTTACCCGTTATTTGCATAGATTGTTCAAGTTTTTCTTTACTAGCCTAATAGGAATTGTTTCCACAACAATTCGTCTCGGTGTGGTTGCGAATTACATGAACATTGCGAAAATTCGGATCACCAAAAATACTATAATAACACACGAAATTGTGACAAGTGTGAAGTGTGTGATTTATAATAATGCGAAATCTTCTTCGTTCTTACTAAGGTAGGTATGTACACATGTGTATTTAGTTGAATTGTCAGCTATTTTTTTCGACTTCTACATGACCATCAGTTGATGTAGGATTTTCATTGTCTGATCTCAACTCCAAACCTAATTGTGATAGAGAGTTCTCTATTACCATAATTCCATTTTCATTTTTTACAAGTGCATTGTGGCCGAGCAATCTTTGTAATACTACTTTCTGTGAGTTCATCACCTGCGTCATTTCTCTGTCCATTTGTTCCAATTCACTACATGTAGCAAATTTCTCATCTCCTAATAGAACTGGTTGAATTTCTTCGACAGAAGTAGCAGGACCATTCCCAGTTTTGACTTTAGTTTCTATACCTTGATACCAGCTTTTTTTTGTTCCTTCATTCAGAAAACCTACAATCAAAATCGTCATATTATCAGTACCTATCCCGGTAGTCACATCTAAACTAAGGCAGTGGTTCATGATGTTTTCACATATATATGTTAATTCATGACCTTCAGCTATACTCCTTCGCACAAATTCAGCAACTTGTTGTGATGTCATACAGTCCCAAATCCCGTCACAGGCAAGGACAAGAAATTCATCCTCAGGTTTAAGTTCTCGCGTTATGATATCGGGACAAGAAGTAACAGCATGCTCATGAGGAGCAATGTTACCAAAATTATTCTTAAATTCAAAGTCCCCAATAGCTCGAGACAGTGCTAACTGTCCATTCACTCTTTTACCGGCAACTACTGATCCGGCATATTCAATTCTAGACAGTTCACCTAGGTTTCCAGGCTTATGATCAAATGATAAGGGTTTAGCGTATCCATTCACACAAAGAATTGCTCTGGAATCACCAGCGTTTGCTACATGAAGACAATTATTCACAATTAACGCTGTAACTGCGGTACATCCATGATGATCAAGAGGTCGTGTAATGTATTGCAGTTCATTATCCAAATTGAAATAACTTTGAAGTAATGCTTTATTGTAGTCATAGCCATGAGTTTGGACAGATTCTTTTATGATCCTTGGAAAATTCGCCTCACAAAACTCTGAGGATTCTGTTCCTGCAGAAGAATAAAAGAGTATAGTTAGTACATGGAAACAAATAAAACGATAGCATAACTCTTACCTCCATGCCCATCGTAGACACCAAAGAAAGACACAACATCTTTGTCAATTGAAGAATTCTTATTATCTTCACACTTATTGCGATCCATTAAGGGAGTTGAATTGATATTTAAGATAGCACTATGTCTATCTTCCATTTCTGTCCTCCAGCCTTGCATAGAAGAAACACCGAAAATAACTCTATGATCTTCGTCACCGACCGTAGTCTAAAATGGTTAGAAGAAGCAAGTAATAAGACCAACTGTACATACCTTATCAGTAACTGGTGAAGAGAGTGATGAACCCATTTTGCCAGTAGGTACTTAGGTACATATGAATATAGGTGATTGAGAATTTTATGATATCCTGCAACCCAATTATCATGGGGATTGACTTTGTAACTTTAAAAAAGCAAGAAGATAAAAAAAAAAGTAGTGCAGGTAGATGGAAGTACCTCCCTCAATTTTGAAAAATTTCCCATCTGGTTTCCTCCATTTCAGCCTCATTCTTTTGTCACTAAGTTGAACAGAGTATCATCGCTGAGCAATGTATACTCACAAAATATTTTCATGGAAAACTACTGGGTCTGATCAATATAATATTTGATTTGCAATTAACCAACAACCAAGATACAATTTACAACCAAATACACCGTTTCTAAGAGGTCAACAATTAATATTGTACGTTATTGATTGACTGCTGTGTTATTTTAGGTAGATAGGTATTTATTTCATTCATGTCTTAAAGAATTATCGTTGGAGGCAGCCATTTCCAATAAGATATTATCAACTAAATATTAAGTAGTAGTTCTAATAGTTGGCTTTGTCAGTGCATTTGGAAGACCTTTACGGATCATGGTTCTGAAAACCACGGAAATATGCCTAAATAGAAAAAGTATGCGCAGCTGTAATAGTACCAATACCATTTAGCAATGTCGATAACTTTCAACATGATACTCTTTTCATGTGTCAATTCTTATTAAGTTACGGTGGAGAATAATATATATCCTACGGGTTTTAAGATCAATATTACTGAAGTTCGATAGTTTTGTTTACTTCCCATGCGTGATAATTCTGCTGAGTATGTAGGTTGTGTGTCTAATCAACGTTTAAGCTATATTTTGATAGCAGTTTAAATCGGATGCATGGTAGGTGATATGTGCTCATGTGTGTAATATAAGTGTGCCTATGTTGTTCATTACGAGAAATATCAAACTTTTCACTGTCATTAAAGTGCTTCCAATATATGTACGTAAGTAAGTATGTATGTATACTCGTACTACGTATAAAGGTCTAAATGTCAATTATTCATATGTACATTTCATTAGTTCAAATATCAAAAAATCGTCAATTGTGAGAAGATACTAAATAGCCACAGTTAGTACATGTCCTTTTCGCTTCATCACTTTGAAAATCCATGATGGCTTCTTTTACTTGTATACCAAGATCAACCATATGAAAATCTTTCTGAAATACAATCGTATTACATCTAGGACAATACCAGCGAATTGAATCATTAACGTTAGAAGGTCTATCTTGTTCGACAACAATACCAATAGTATCACTATATCTGACTGGATTGTGGGGGGTATTTGCTATATATATATATATTGTTAGGAAATCATACACCAGGTTCTCCTCGCTAGTAAAGTTCAAAAACAAAACTTACGTGGCAATAAAAATATATCACCTTCCCCAATTGTAATATCTCTGAATTGTCCTTCATCAACAACCTTGAGTGTCATATGTCCTTGAATCTGATGAAACCATTCAGGTGTTTGGTTTATATGATAATCAGTTCTTTCATTAGGCCCTCCTACAATCATGACTGTAAAGCCACCGCGATGAATACAGAAGTTATTTACTGGTGGCTTAAGGAGATGCTTGTTTTCAGCAAGCCACTTGGGCAGGTTGATAGGGTCAGGTAACATATTTGGTTTCAATAGTATGTATAATAGAGTAGATAAGATTCTCTCTCCACTTTTGAAAACCCACTATTTTGTATGAGATCAGCGTGAAAAATTCGTTCCACACATTTTCATTGTGTATATATCAGTACTAAGTAATTTTCATCACATTTGCCATTACTATTTTTTCCCGTCACCACCTACATTACCTTTTTCCCAGAAACAAATCAACAATTCTCTTAGAATAGTATATCTTATATTTTCTAAATATCTCTATTATTTAGATTCCCGATCATTAAACATCTCTACAAATAATATCCTTTTTTTATTATCTTTTTCTTCTCTTTCTTTCATTTCATAGAAATGGGATCAAAATTACCTACTGAACAAAAGTCAGATCTAACTGAAAAATCTCGACAATCACCAGAAATCAGCAACAAACTTAAAAAGAGTGATAAAAAGAAAGATAGCGAAGAAGAATTATCTGAAGAAGATGAAAAACTTAAAAATGAACTAGATATGCTTGTAGAAAGACTCAAGGAATCTAATGTCGATCTGTACGAGCCAGCTTTGGAATCATTGAAGAATATCATTCGCACATCTACGTCCTCAATGACGGCTGTCCCAAAACCCTTAAAATTTCTTAGACCTCATTATCCATCATTGAGTGCTGTATATGATCAATGGCCGAAGAATTTACAAGACAAGTTTTCAGATATCCTCTCAGTGTTAGGAATGACTTATTCAGGCGATGGCAAGCGTGACTCTCTTCGATATAGATTACTTTCAACAGTTGATGATATTGGAAGTTGGGGACATGAATATATGCGACATCTTGCCTTAGAAATTGGTGAGGAGTACAGCGTCAGAACTGATAATGACGAATCTACTGATGATCTACGTGATTTATCCTTGAAAATTGTTCCGTTTTTCCTACAGCATAATGCTGATGCTGATGCTGTTGATTTACTCTCTGAAGTTGAAGCAATTGAACAATTGCCTCAATTTGTCGATAGAAACACTTTTGCCCGCGCCTGTCTTTACATGGTTAGTTGTGTTCCGTTGCTTGCTCCGCCTGATGATCTCGCTTTTCTCCACACTGCTTTTTCTATTTATTTATCCAATAATCAACTTACACAAGCCCTTGCTCTTGCTATCCGCATAGATAATGAAGATCTGATCGGACAAGTTTTTGATGCCACTTCAGACGTCCTTGTCAAAAAGCAACTTGCCTTCATTCTTGCCCGCCAGCAGTATTGGTTTGAAATCGATGATGAGGATGTTCAATCTTGTGTTTCAAACATCAAGCTTTCTGAGTATTTCAACTACCTTGCGAAAGAACTTAATCTTCTTGAGCCCAAAGTACCTGAGGATATATACAAAAGCCATTTGGAGAATTCACTTTATGGCTCTGCAGGAACTCTCCATTCTGCGCAGCAAAATCTTGCAACTTCATTTGTAAATGCCTTCATCAATTGTGGTTACGGTACTGATAAACTTCTACAAACAGATGTTGAGAAACGTTCTTGGATTTACCAAACTAAAGCCAATGGTATTGTATCAACTACTGCTAGTTTGGGTATGATCCACCAATGGGACTACATCAATGGTCTCCAACAATTAGACAGATATCTTTCTTCTAGTGATAGACATGTTAAAGCAGGTGCTATTCTCGGAATTGGTCTTGTAAACGCTGGTGTTCATGACGATTCAGATCCTGCTCTTGCTTTACTTGATGATTACTTGGATCCCGATACTGAGTCAGATTCCTTATTACGATCGTCAGCTCTCCTTGGTCTTGGACTTGCATATGCGGGTTCTAGAAAACAAGACCTTCTTGATAGACTAAGTCCGCTTATATCCGATTCATCCTCTTCTATGGAGATTTCTTCTCTCGCTGCATTAGCCCTTGGCCATATTTTTGTTGGATCTGCTAATGGTGAAATAGCTTCTATAATTCTCCAAACTCTATTAGAACGCTCAAAGGAGGAACTTTCAGAGAAATGGACTAGATTCTCGGCTCTTGGACTTGGTTTGCTATTTATGGGAAAATATGAACATACTGAAGAAGTATTAGAAACTATTAAGGCAATTGAGCACCCAATGGCTTCAGTTGTTGATGTTTTAGTGTCTATATGTTCCTATGCTGGTACTGGAAATGTTCTCCAAATTCAAAAACTATTGCACCAATGTACAGAGAGAACCGAATCTAGCGAAGAAAAAGATGAAGACAATGAAGTAAAGGTAGAATCTAATGAACCAGATTCTGCAGGAGCTGATGATAAAGCTGAGAAGGCCCTTTTTGAAAGTCAAGCACAAGGATTTTCAGTTCTTGGATTAGCTATGATTGCTATGGGAGAAGATATAGGCCAAGAAATGGTTTTAAGACACTTCAGCCATCTTATGCATTATGGTGAACCTCACATTAGAAGAGCAGTGCCACTAGCAATGGGTTTAGTATCTGCATCAAATCCTGAAATGAAAGTGTTTGATACTCTTTCTAGATATTCTCACGATACTGATTTGGAAGTTGCCATCAATTCAATTTACTCTATGGGTATCGTTGGTGCCGGTACCAATAATGCTAGACTCGCACAGTTGCTTCGTCAACTTGCTAGTTACTACTTCCGCGAACCTGATTCTTTATTCACTGTTCGTGTTGCGCAGGGTCTTGTCCATATGGGTAAAGGCACTCTCACCTTGAATCCATTTAATACTGATAGACAAATTCTATCTAGGGTATCTCTTGCTGGTCTGTTGACAGTATCTGTTGCTCTGTTGGATCCTAAGCTTTTTATTTTGTCATCTTCTCACCAACTATTATACTTTCTTACTAATGCCATTAGACCTAGAATGCTTGTCACGTTGGATGAAAATTTGGAACCGTTGAAGGTTAATGTTCGTGTTGGTCAAGCTGTTGATGTGGTTGGTCAAGCTGGAAAGCCCAAGACCATCACAGGTTGGGTAACACATTCTACTCCTGTTCTGCTTAGTTATGGAGAGAGAGCAGAACTTGAAGATGACGAATATATATGCCTATCTCACTCGTTAGAAGGTGTTGTTATTTTAAAGAAAAATGAAGATCGTATGGATTTAGAGTAAATAATTGGATTATATGATGTATAAAAATACAACCATGACAAATAAATTTTCAGCCTTGATTTTTCAATAAAGTAGTATGTGACAACTGAGGTGAAGTGTCATTAGGGCATTAAATATTCACTTGTACATTTTACTAGCCTTCGAACATCATACCAACCTATGTAGTTACGATATGATTTTAGTTGGCACGTAGGTAGGGCATAGATACCAATAGATTAATATGTACATACCTAGTACTTGTAGGTAGGCGCGTATGAGGGTATGTACCTATGTATGTATGAACCGTAGATTGATTATTTTGTATGTAACATTTCGATACGAGATTGGTAATAAAATTGCTTAAAAACATGTGTGAGAACAAAACAATAAAATAAAGTTAAATATGATGTATTAAAATCAAACATAATGAAATAAAATTTATAACAGAGATAGAAGCATTTTAGCCCGTTCCGCAAATCTTTGTCCTTCGATAGCAAAAATTGACTTTTCCGCATTACGAGGTAATCCAAGCCATTCCGTAGGTTGCCTCTCAGGCAATTCTTGCACCCAAGAAATGAAATCCTTGTATCCACTACCTTCAGGGACTATCAGGCTTGAATTTTCCACTAAGGAATAGTTAAGGTTAAATGTTTCACTATGGAAAATCTTTGTAGAGATAACATCTAGCTTTTCAAGGTCCTCAATCCTATCAACCTTTCCACCGTATACAATATCAGAGAGCAAAGTGCGAATCGACTCCCAAGGAATACTTGTAGGAGGGATATTTGTCCGATTCTTAGAAACATCATTAATCCATGAGTCAATAACCAACAGTCCACTTTGAAAGTCTGATTCGTTAAAATCATAACTTTTTGTCCATCCGATGGGGACAAACCTGTCATACTCTTGGACAATTCCATGAAACCAAGCAAGAAGAAAATAAAGACGGCCTCTTTCAACAGGGGCTACACTATACCTCTCAACATCAACAGAATTGAGAATAGAAAGCATACTTGCTTTTATTCCAGATGGCGTTTCAAACATAACGAGTCGGGAATTGAGTAGTAAGGTGGCTGGAACATTGGTGTCAACCTGTATAGTTAATAAAAGCCTAAAATTGGGATGATGACGGGTGGATTTCAGATGTTTCTCTAGATGCTCAAGCCAACTTGGAGATAAATGTGCGTTCTGTATTAAAACCCATGTGCCTTTATATGATGCATTAAAAATAGCGTCATCTGCATCTTTGTTTCCTTCTCTAGCTCCTAGTGCCACAATTTCACATTTAGCACCAGATTTTTCGACGATGTGTTCAACTTTTGAAGTCGGATCACTCCTGGAAGTTGTACAAAGAGTGATTGGAGTATAACAATCAGCTTCGATTAAAATAAGATGTTCCAAATCCACAAAATTCAAACTTAGGTCGTCTCCAAACAAGTTTGAACAGAAATCATAAACACCACTTATAAATCGATCTGGCCGAGTTAACTTCAAAAATTGCAGCGCATATAAATTTTGTAATATATCTGTAATAATAATAATGTCAGTAAAATTCGGCAAGAAAAAAAAGAAAGAAAAAAAAACTTACCAGGAACTGAGTCATCCCAGAAATGAGGGAGAAACAATTCAGGTTTGTCACTGTTTAATACCAACGATAAGCTGTTTTCATCAATAGATCCTGAATTAAGAGGATTAAATTCATCTAAAATATTTGCAATATTTGAAAACCATCCGGGAACACTCCAATTGTCATACCGAGCAGGATATTCTTTCAAAACTTTTTCCAGATGGTCGTTTGTAATCAAAGGACTAAATGCCTGGGCGAGAAGAAGCAAAAGAGCAGGTTTATCTATATTAAGCATAGATATGGCAATTTTCCGGTACGTTTCACGATAAAGTGATAAAATCAAGGCATCAACCTTTGATTCAGAGCTAATATCATGGTCAAACTTACATGATAACACATTAGAAAAAATTGACAGAAAGTATTCTAATGAAAATTGATAAAATTTGTTGATCAAAGAAAGTTTATCTAGAATAGCAAAAATCTTTCCACAATGGTCAGCCAAAGGTCGATATTGCTGTATAATATCTTCAATATTAGTCATTACGGAATCTGCTTCGGTAACTTTGGCTGCAACCTCAGCAGCCTCAACTTTCAAGGTTTCTAGGGTTTCTATGATTCCATCGTGATCAAGAATATTTCCATGAGACTCATTTAGCGCATGTAAAAGACTGACTTCAAGTTGCCTTAAGTGAATCTTATATTCATCATGTTGCTGAAGAAGTGATAAACGCCTTTGTTCAACTTCAGGCCGCTCTACTTGAAGAACTTGGTTAAGAGCTTGATTAGTAAGACTACTTTTGGTGATTGTAAAATTAATAACCGTTGTACGACATGAAATATGCGGAAGAATTGAAATGGACGGATCTCGAGTCATAAGATAAAGTTTAAAGTCCTTAGAAAAATCAATGTCCTGGCTACCGAGCTCAATGAGAGTTCGTCCACCTGTAAGTTTATATTCTTTATTTAAAACTTGGGACAATATGGGGTCATAATATTCCGCATCCTGAATGACGATAGGATTTCCAAATCTTATAGCACTTTCTAAGTGCTTGACAAAGGCAGTATCAAGAAAACTAGTGATTGTAAGCTTTTTCTGACCTTGTTGGGACTGTAGAAAGGAGATGACACGAGCAGTAGGGTCAATAATGAAGGGATATCTTTCATAGCGTGTAAGCATAATAGCATTTTCAACATAAAGATCGTCTGATGGTAGCAAATTATTATGCCATGATAAGCGTTGTTCGCCAGTAGCTAGATAATTGGTAATCGAACTTGATATCTGGAAGAAAATTCCTGAATCATTGAGAATCTGGAACCACAAAGCATAAAGTTTCGATCGAACTCCTTGATCATAATAACCAGAATACGACATAAAAGCAGCAGAAAGAAGAACATCACCAGGTAAGGAATCTTTCAGTTTTTCAAATTCTTTAATATTAGAAGTCCATCTATTTCTCTCTTCTGACAAACTTTCCAGTAAATTAACACTTCGATTGACTTTATTTTCAACAGTTGACATTTCAGATTTAATCAATTGGGTTTCAGATATTAGGATTGCATAATTTTCTTTATACTTTTCAATGCTATCTTCAAGTTCATTGATCATTTCCAAGATCGATTGGGCCTGTGCTCTGGTTTTAAGAGAATCTTGTTTTAACATTGTGACTTCTTCACGTAAAGGCCCAACTCGTTCAAGAATCGAGGAGTATGCGACTTGAGCTTCCACCCATTGCAAAAGAGGCCCACATGCTTTACTAGCTCTATCAACAGCTTCAAAATTAAAATCTGGTCGAGATAAAAATTCTACTTCCATTTTCTCTCTTAATTCGGATGTTACCTGATTGTCGCTTTGAAAATTTACAATGCTGGAAATAAAATCATCTCGTCGAACATACACCTGAATATCTTTCCATGATCCAGAATGATAGCCTAATAATGTACAAACAGATTCCAAAGCTAATTTGACTGCCTGTGGAGGATTCACCATGGACCGAAGCTCTGTTAAATGTTGCTTTTTGATGTTGCTCACACTTCTTCTAGCTTCCAAAACAGAGGGTTCTGCTTTATTTAAATCATTCATCACAACCTCCTGTCTTTCCTTGATTTTTTGCTCTTGAATACTGAGAGCATTCTGAATCTGAATTGAAGCTTCACGTTTTCTTTCAGCCTCGCTCTGATCAGATATCATTTGTCGCAGCATATCCTTAGCTTCTCGACTTTTGTTTTCTAATTGACTTTTCTTCTCGGCCAAATTTGCCTTTAACTCTTTCACTTTTAATACCGTTTCCTTGAGCTTATCTAAACCAACATTAAAATGGCGTTGCTGATCTTCAAGACTCTCATTTTTTTCATGATAAATTGAAACGATGTGATGCAAAAAATCTAAGAAGTCGCTAGGTGAAATTGAAAGTTTTTGTAAAGATGTTCCAAGTTCTTTACTTTTCTTAACACAAGACATATGTATCTGAACCATGGAATTAATCAAGGCTTCTCGATAAGATTTTACCGGATATGATGAAGACACAGTACACAGTGACGATGGAATAGTAAACGAAGATCGATCAAAATCCAAATAGTCCGTTACGCTTGTGGCAACCTGCAGAAGTGTCAAGTCTGACCAGTCTCCCATCCAGTTAAGAACACATCTATTAAAGAGAGCGGGTGATGTGATAGAATGTGAAGATAAATCAGAAGTAGGGGTATTCATCGTGAATATTACATGCAAATTCCGGATAATTTCCTTTGTAAACCAACTATAAAGTTCATCTCGAGTATCAAGATTTAGACCTTGTCTCGAAGCACCTTCCTTACAAGCTGTCATTAAAGTGGTATTATCATCACCTTCAAACAGACCAGGAACTTCACCATTAGCAAGAAGAGTATTCATTCGTTCTAAAAATGCTGTTTCTAAAATGTTTGATTCATCAAGAAGCAAACAAATTTTCTCTCCATTTGTACCAGCTCTTCTTAAGACAATCCGAAGATCTGAGTCAAAATCTTCTTGCGAGTATTTTCTAGTTGTCTTAAGCTGTATAACCTTGATCCCATTCATCCACGCAACAAATCTTGACAACGTAGATTTTCCACTTCCACTTACTCCAATCAAAATTAAATGCCCTTGAGGCTGTCGAAGTACTCTATCTATCCTTAAGATATGGTCCAGCAGGTCATCAAAAAGAATTAATGGCTTATCCAGATCTTCTTCGCAGAATGTTTTCATTCTAGCTTTCACAAATTCTTTAAGTTGATCCAAATCTGCTGGCATATAATCTTTTGTCATCCAATTGGAATAAAGAATAGGAGTATGAAGAGCATCTTTCAGATCTGCATTTAAAAAATGTTTTGTAGCAACATCTTTAAGTAACTCATGTGTCCATTCTCGTTCAGTCTCACTTGCTAGACGATCGTGAAATAATCGCAGACCTTCATGAGCCCAAACTCTGATAAGGCCTTCAAAAGAAAGAGAATCTAAAGGATATATAGCCTCGTATATTCCACGAACCCATCTAGTAAGCTCTCTCGGACTATAGATGTAGTGAGCATGAGAAGATACTGAAAATCGTTCTTGTGACTTCAGATAGAAATCTATCATGGCACCTGTTAATGTAGAAGCGTATCCTCGGAGAGAAGGGACTGTTTTTAGAATTGATTCATTGAATGTTCCATAAATTTGACGTAAAGAAGATTCACCAGGGTAGTCCACCAGAACGACAGCTGAATGACGTAAAAATCTTAAACTAAGCTTGTTTCTTCCTACATCTGTGGGAGGGTTACATGCACCAACAAATTGAATGTGAGATAAGGTTACCCATTGGCTTTGAGAATAACTCCAGAATCCTTGTTGCTCGATCATTTGCCTCAGAAGAGATATAGCAGTTTGCGTTCCGTACCTATCAATAGCTGGTAGATTAATCTCATCACAGAATACTACTAACCAGCGACCAATATGAGATGGAGAAATAATCATTCCATTCGTAGATTTCTTGTACACACAATGTTGCTCTAACGTTTTAACAAGTAAATCAGGGGAAGTAGCTTTTGAAAAATTTATACCAATAACATCAAGATTCGAGGAGTTTCGAAGAGAATTATATAAAGTCATAGTTTTACCAGATCCAGGAGGACCACAGAGAAGAAGAGGTTTGTGTGAGATAAGAATATCATAGAGGAGTGATTCATGTCGTGAAGTATCTAAAGTAGGTACAATAACATCGGTTTTCAAAATACTATGTGTGTCAAGATCCACATGAGGAACTTTAGTTTCCCATTTCTCCCAATGAGCACTAGGAAGCATAACATCATAATCAATTAAAGACTGATTACAATCAAGATCAAGGTTCGCAAATATGGGTATCATAAGAATTCTAGAACAGAATATTTCTCTTTGTCTCAGAGGGGAATCGCCTGAAAAGGCCCAAACAATGGCTAACAATATAGTTTTTGTCAGATATAGTTTTTGTTGTTCGTTACTAGGGAAAAAATTTGTCTGCTGACTTAAAAAAGTGCATAACTTAAGAGCAGAAGCCTTAATAAAATAGAATAAAGAATTTAGAGACCGAATATCTGTAAATTCCATTACATGGTCTAGGTCTTGTGCCCAAGAAATAATACTATCAAAATCAATTTCAGAGAATAGATGAGAAATGTGATCACATATAAAGTTTTGGGTTAATTCTAAATCCAAATTTGTTGATACTAAGTCTTCCTCACTATCTTCATATTTTTGCTGACGAAGATTAAATAATAGATAATCAAATTTCATTCTTGGAGAGACTATAGATGATTCAAACCATATCATACCACATCTACTGACCGTTGCAGGAGTCGCATAATTTAAGTTTTCAACTTCAAACACAACTCGAACGTTATCAGGAAGAGTAATTCTTTCACCATTAGGTAAGGTAAGGTGCTTATTATCATCAAGAACACTATTCAAGTTCTCTGCCCAACTTGGATCTACATCTCCATCAAAGATAATCCAGTGTTGCTTTGTGTCTTCACCACGGAGATTCATTACAATACGACGTAATATTGATGTAAATAAACCATCAGTCCATTCACGCGTGGTAAAATCTAAACTTCCGAATAATTCCTCCTTGGTCAATACTTTTGCATCAATAAGATAACAAATTGTTTCAATATTTTCAACGTTTTTCAAAACTTTCAATAAAGTTTTGTACACACTAGATTTACCGCTACCAGAAGAACCAACAAGCATAATACCATGATGGATTTTCTGGAATTGATACAATTGCAAAACCTTTAAAATCCAATCAGTGGAAGAAGTCAAACCATATTTACTAGCATAGTCACAGATGGATGATTCCAACTGAGTTGTATTAATATGATTATAATCAATTGTAGGAAACATTTTTTTTTCTAAGTCAAACATCAGATTTACATCATTGCCGACAAGTTTAGGAGCAATTGTTTCCCTCAAAGACTGCAAAATAATAGTGTTTTCTAATGTAATGACATCTTCAACAGATTCCAGCTTAATTTGCTGGCGTTTCAATATTCCTGAAGTTGTAAGGACTTTTTTTAATGCTCTAAGTCCAAAATCATAGTGTGATTGCTCTGAAAGATTATTTTGAAGTTCCGTAAAGAAAGGGACAACTATTTGCGACAACCTTTGGGCATGAACAAAACCCTGGGAATTTAAAATCACTTCAGCAATAATCTCTCTATCAGGTTTAGCCATGGAGAAGCTTCTGAACAGTTTCTTTAAATTCTCTGGTAAGATATTTCTACCAGCATACTCAGGATTCATTGTTATAAAAATACCTGTCTCATCATGGAGTGTAACACGTCTGTTTGCTAAAACAATTTCTGGCTTGTTCCCTAAATTTTCTTGTGCTTTGGTTCCTAATTCAATAGCTTCAATTTGCATCGATACGGCCGACAAAATGTGTTCATTTAAACGATTAAACTCATCGAAACATGCCCAAGCATTGATTTGACATATACCAGCCAAAATGCGACCAATAGCTTGAAAGTCAAAAGACTCATCACAACAAAAAACCAAAACAAATTTACCTAAGTTTTGACCCAACGATTTTACCGATTCTGTTTTTCCAGTGCCAGCAGGTCCAAATGGTGACCCTCCTAATCTCTGGTTGATGGCTTGTGTCATAGCTATGTAAAACTTGTCAACGAGAGGTGTAGAAACAAGACGGTCAGGCATTCCAAGATATTCAAATCCGTATGTAAAACTTGCTTTCGCTTGTGTAATTTTTAACCGATTTAAAGGTTCGGCTTTGCAATCAAAATAGTACAAAAGCTGACTACTCCAGGAAAAATGAGTTAAAGAAGAAACTTTTTCATCAATAAAGGAGCTTAGTACATCTCTTTCATGGATCAATTCTGTAATCAAAATTTCACACTTCTTACGATCAATTGCGCTCAAATCCCGGAGGACAAAATCAGCTAGATATCGTAAAAGAATACAATATTGCGAATGAACAGATTGAAGAGAAAGTCCATTTATAAGAGCATTTTCCACTTGTCTGGTCCAAACTACTTGCGATGATAATAATGAAATTTGTGACGGAAACATTTGAATCCATTCCATAAATTTTTGAGATGAAAGTTCATTCTGATAATTTTCACAAAATAGGTTACAAATCATCTCAACTGCTGTAATAAGCATATCGGAAAGAGATACTTTGATTTCTTGATCTAGCACAAGGAGCCAGTCTACCACATTAGGTATTTTAACCAAGTTAATTTTATTTGAAAAGAATACTTCCTCTCCTTCTTTAGAACGAACACCATCAATACAAGAATTATCTTCGTCATAAATTAAACTGGAAACCCCTGAAAACATTTTACTGAGATGTTTTTCAATTCTACTGATATCATTGGAATCACCAATAATTTCTAAAAGGTCGTCATCTCCTAGGAAATATAGACGAGCAAATTTTTTGCGCTCCCTTTCATAATATTCTCCCAAAGCTTTCTGTACCTTAGAAAGCATGTCTGAAATTCTTTCAATAGATTGTTGAATATCGGGAATATTTAGAATATCCAAGATCAAGGGGGATTTGTAGACCTTACGAAGAATAACGAAAAATTCAGAATTGAGACTTTGAAACCTTGAAGATTCCACAGGTAATATATGCTTTATCTCAGTGTTATTATTGAAAACACCCTCCAAATATACCCATTGTCTTTGAACTTCAATCCAAATGTCAAAAAGAACATGGATACGATTCAATTTTTCTTCCCAACTGCGAGCTTCTTCTTCAAAGACTTTGAAATAGTGAGAATGATGCATAGCACTAAGAGAATTTAAATGCTCACTACAAGTCTGAAATATATCATCCCACCCTTTAATGAGACGACAAGAAGTTTTATAATTAGTGAGTTCAAGAGAATAATTGGACCAAGTTGTCCGAACTTGACGAAGAAATATTTCTAAAGCTAGTTCACCCTGAGCTTCTGATACAATATCCTTAATAAGACTAGAATTTCCGAGCAAATCCAAATCCCATACGGCACCCAAAGATAAATTATTAAAAAATAATTGTTTATCTCTATTTATAACTTTAAAAAGTTTATGCCAATGGCGTTCTTGAATAGCTTCAGTCTTTAATTCGATAAGAATAGGCTGGCATTTAATGAGGTCTTTTAGAAGGGTTTGAATATGGTCAAAAGCAGAATACTGACGAATTCTAGCAGGCATTCCCTTAGTTACTTCCAATAAATCTTCCAAAACTTTCCGTACTTTTCTGGGTACTACACTTGTCCAAGTGAAGTCACGCAAATCATCAAGAGAAATCCAAATACTCTCGAGAGAAGACCATACAGAATTGAAATCTCTGATTTCTTCCAATATCGCTTCCAGATTTGAATCTACATGAAAATCAAGACTTAATGCCTTAGATGCCTTTTGAAGCTGAACAGAAGAGTCAAAGAGAAATGACGCTTCGGAATCAAAGTTGGAAAGAGTCTTCAGTGCTTCATTTGGTTTAATTGTACCAGATATAGGTTTCTCTCTCTCCCATTGATCTTCAAGAGTTAATATACGATCTCTTAGTCTTAATATTTCAGATTGAACGCGAGATCGAATACCATCAATTTGAGACTCTATCAAAACAGATCTTTTACCAAATATTTCTTTTAAAGCAGCCCATTCATTTTCAATTTGATCTATGAACAGCCAATTCGAAGGAAATCTGAATCGATATCGGGATAGGAATGCTTGACCATTTCTAAATAAAATGACATCACTTTCCCTATCAGCAAGAAATAATGTGCAACGTTGAACCTTAGTGACAGTTGAAACAACTTGATTTGTTGCAAATGCATCACTTGACTGTTCTTCTAGATCACGCCTAAGACTCTCCATTTCACTGCAAAAATCTTTCATCGCATTATTTAAAATGTTAGAAAACTTCTGGATAATTTCATGTTGCCAGCTGTCGTATTTGGTATTAATTCTAGCTTGAACTGCACGAAAATCGATTTTAAGCAAGCCAAAAATACAATACCCTTCCGTAGTCTCAAATGTGGATCTAGCTTTTCTAATTTCAAAAAGAATTTGAAGCCATTTTGCCAGATCTGTGTTCAAATATTCTAAGACGTGAGTTTCATCAAGGTCCCAGAGTGCCTGAAATTGATACCAATTTTCAAGATAAGTCTCAGCAGATCTAATAGTATTATTGACAAGACTTAAAACTTTGTTTATTTCATCAGCCATGGAGTCAATTATACTCGTAAATGTAATAGACTTCAATAAGTCATTGGATTTATTGACTGCAAGTTTGAAATCAAATCTATTGGGCATAATTTTGTTCAATTTTGATACATGCTCCATATTTTCTTGAAAGTTAAAGAGCCAATTGCTACAAGAATTTTCTAGCGGGGGATCCAGAAATATAGTTCTATTTCTTAGCGTGAGTTCGTGAATATTCATAACCAAAGGAACTGTAGTATTATCTAGTAATTCTGGATGATCAAAAAACTTCATCCAAAGTGTAAAAACCTCGCGACAACGAAATAATAAAATAGTCTGAATTTGCTTGTTAAGTCTTTCAACAAATTGGTCAATGTTCACATATCCTTCAAGATTAAGCTTATCAACTTGGTCTTGCATCAATAACAAATGTTCACTAAAGACATTGTAATCATATTTACATCGTTTCAGGGATGTTAAAAAATCACTAGTTTTTAGTTTAAAAACAGAGAGATCATTTGCTTTTGATTCCAACAACTTTACACTCTTTTCAAAGTCTTGCACAAATTTGATATGCCGATTTTCAGTAACAAGGCGGTCGTACTTGCCATCATAGACATGGAGAAATGACTCCCAACTAAAAACAAATCCATTCTCGAGTAATTTGTAAACTGAATTCTCATAACCGTTTAAAAGTTCTTTGGTATTTCCAAGTGTATTTATGGTATTAAGTGTTTTATTCAAAGTTTTGAGCGAATCTATCAAGTCAACAGCGTATGGGTAAACCTTTTGAGCATCTTTAGCGACACTTTTCAAAGAATGGGGAATTTGATAGTTGAGCCAACTGAGATTTCGAGATTCTTTAAACAATGTTATAATTTCAGGATCAAAGTTAATAACAAGATCAAATACAGCACAAGTTCCATCTGACTTTCTGGTTTTGTTAATTGAGAACAAAAATCCAGAAATTGAAATATTTCTTTGTGAAACACTGCGTAACCATGCTTCATAAATTGGAGATGTATCAAGTTTTTCACGAAATGCAAGACTTTCATTATGAAGTTTCTGTCCTTCAGCATAATACTGCCATCCTTTCCCCAAGACAGCTTCAACCCTTTTAAGGTAGTTATCCAATTGACGTTCAATCTGGCGAATCCACATTATTGTGCCTGCAACAGGTGGAACATCTCGAAGTTTTGACATTTCACATGCTTCTGAGCTTGAGTATTGAAGTCTAAATCTTTCCTGTAGCATTAGAATATCAATCTTTACATTATCAATAAGACGGGATTGATATTCTTGAACAGCACCTCTAATTGCGGGTCTGACAAACAAAGGATTAAACCTAGAAAATACCCGAAACATCTCATTCGAAGTTGCAGAACTGTTTAACAGATCTTTCAATTCAGCAATAATAGAATTTTCAATTCGAGTAATTTTATCTTTGTATTCTGTCTCAGCTTTATTCCAATTATAAACACCATCTATAACATATGTTAAATTAAAATCAGTGAAGAGTTGTTATAAGAAATACTTACCAGGTGAGGTATCAAGTGCATCTACATATCTCAGATTGTCAAATGCATCATTAATTTCCTTTAAAGGGTCTAAATCACCCAATATAGTAGGAGTGGTGGGTGAAATTCCATATACGGGTCCTAAGGATTTCACGACTATGTCGCACAGAGTTTGATGCTGACTTCGAAAGGCCTTTAGATATTCAAGTCTTTCCTTAGTCTCCATAAGGCTTTTTGAATTAACTTTAAGCGAAATAAATTTCTGACTTCTTCTTTTGATTATATCACGGGAAAGAGTAGTGAACGAGACTAGTTGATCTCTCCAAGTAAGCAAAAGCTCTTCAATTGAATGCATTATTTCATTGAATGACTGGTAATCCAGTTGTAACAGTTCAATTTGATCTAAATTTCTTAGAAGGGTTTTATTTACATCTTGAGCAATCGCTTCAACCAAAGATAAGGCTCTCTTAACGGGATAAGGAGTAAATCGCAGCTTCTTATTCAAGTGAGCAAAGATGGCTAAAATAGACCTTTGGATCCCGTTTAATGATGTTGCTGAAATCAAGTCATCCAAGGGAAAATCTTTCATAAGTTGATTATATTTCGCGATTTTGTCGGATGCCTCCTTTATTCCGGTATCTGAAAGAAAAGAAACTGTTGCATGGAAACGTTTAGCATTACGTAAAACATTAAGAGTTAGTGTAACACCTTTTCCATTCAACTGATCAGCGATATGCTTCAGAGCAATTTCCATAGAGAGCCAAAAATTAATTTCCTGGGCAGCAGTACCACTATCCACGTCACGAGTCATTCTGGTAATGCTTTGAATCGACTTTATCCAACCGTTAACATTTGATTGCAAAGCATTTAAGAAATCTGTATCGTCTAAATATTTTGATGGAATCAAATCTACTGTAGGATCAGCTAAAGGATTTTGACGAAGAGCGTCATCAATAATAGGGTGAAAGCTAAGATTAAGCTCCGGGATTTCAACGTTTTGCTGTAGATGCAGAAGAGAAAGTTCAAGTTCTACAATTTTTCGCCTCGTCGACGGAATCGCCCCCAAAATCTCCTTGTCATTATGATTATCGGTTGGTATCATTTTTTCTGTTGTAGATATTTTTGATGAAGCATCAAAGTACGGACCTAGCGCAAGATGGACTAACGAATGTAATGCCTCATATGGATTACTATTCAACGATTCTGAAGTGAATGTAGGTAAGGCCAAAGTTTGGACTTGAAGATGAATAGGGATATCATTCATAATAACAGAAGTCCCTTTAAGTATAACCAGACAGTCAATAGTAGACTTGTTAATGGATAGCCTCGTGTCAATACGGTAGCCAAATAAAGTATCATCTAATAACGACAATTAGCAGTGATTTAAAGAAATATTTCAACTCAAATCAAAAAAAATATATATATATACATATATCTTACCAGTATCAATTGAATTAATAACATCCTTGAGCACAAAAAGCACAGCCGGGGATGGGTCTGTAGCAAATAAACTGCAGGTTTTTAGGACAAAAGGTACGTCATGTTCAATGGCATTTGAAATAATCCCAAAATCAGGATTTGGATCTTCAAAAAGGGAACCAACAACTTCTTTGATATAGGAGAAGAGTTTTTGGGAACATACCGGTTCAATGTTTTGGTGAGAGTTGTAAGTATCAAACTCTTCTTCCTCGACAGCACCGCTCATCTTTGAAGGGTTTTAAAAACGTAACAATGACTCTCAAAATAATTAATTATTAAAAGACGATAAACAGAGTAACTGACAGTAATATTAATACGCGTTAATATAAAATACGTCACGATATATAAGAATCGGTGATTATAACGCGAATTCTTGCTGGTAGAACCACACTTATTCCATAATAGGAGATTCAATTGTGAATCAAATATATGGGTAAGGGTAATGTTTTTATTACAGACTAGATTTTGTAAACCTAACCCCGTCAAAAAGTTTTTTATCCTTATTATTTTTTTTTTTCTTTACTTTAGCTACATTTGGGAGTTTCAAAATTTCACAATTTTTGTTCTTCTTTTCCCATTATATTTTGAAAACCTTTCGAAATAGATTCTAGACAAGAATCATATTATTCGAAATCCTGTAACTCTATCATGACTTTAGTTCTTACGGAAACTTCTGCTGGATATGCTCTGCTTAAAGCTAAGGATAAAAAGATTTACAAGTCCTCTAGCTTAATTGAAGATCTTTCTACCCCCGAACAAGTTGCTCAACAGTTCAAAGTCAAAGTTTTTTCAAAGTTTGATTCTGCTGCTTCAGCTCTAGAAGAAGTCAATTCTATCATTGATGGCAAAGTCTCCGATAAACTCAAATCCTTATTAGATGAACTAAAAGATGAAAAGAAAACTACTTTGGTTGTAGCCGATCCCAAGCTTGGTAACGCCATCAATGGATTGCCTGAGCTGTCTCTCTCTGTAGTGTCCGACTCTGCCAGTTTAGATTTATTTCGTGCTATTCGGGAAAATCTACCTGCTCTTCTTCCTGGCCTTACTGAAAATGATCTTTCCACCATGTCTCTTGGTCTCGCACATTCCCTCGGAAGACACAAATTGAAATTTTCTCCTGATAAAGTTGACACTATGATCATTCAAGCTATTGCTTTACTCGATGACCTTGACAAGGAATTGAATACTTACGCAATGAGAATAAAGGAGTGGTATGGTTGGCACTTTCCCGAAATGAGTAAAATTGTTCAAGATAATGTTGCATATTCTCGTGTTATAAAGGTAATGGGCTTTCGCACAAACGCATCAACAACTGATCTTTCTGAAGTTCTTCCTGAAGAAATCGAAACTCAATTGAAGGAAGCTGCTGAAATATCCATGGGTACTGAAATCTCTGATTTTGATCTTGACAATATTAAGTCATTGGCCGATCAAGTTATTGATTTTGCAGACTACAGAGAACAACTCTCTAACTATCTAAACTCTAGAATGGCCGCTATTGCTCCGAATTTAACTGCTCTCGTTGGTGAACTTGTTGGTGCTAGGCTAATCGCACACGCAGGCAGTTTAATTTCTTTGGCTAAGGCACCTGCATCTACTGTACAGATCCTTGGTGCTGAAAAGGCTCTGTTTAGAGCTCTAAAAACCAAGCATGACACACCTAAATACGGCATTATTTATCATGCTTCATTAGTTGGCCAAGCTTCAGGTAAAAATAAGGGTAAGATTGCTCGTATGCTGGCGGCTAAAACCTCCGTCAGTCTTAGATATGACGCCTTAGCTGAAGATCGTGAAGATGTCGCGAGTGTTGGCATTGACGACAGAATTAAGATTGAAAAGAGACTGAGTTTGTTGGAGGGCCGTGATATCACTATTACTTCTGCCCGTACTGCTGTTAATGATAAAAAGACTTCAAAAGTGGATTTCAAGGATAACAAGAGTTATAATGCTGATGCGGATACTGCCATGAATGATGCCCCTGAGGAGAATGACTCTGACGATGAAGATTCTGAGGAAGAAATTGCTAAGAAGAAGGAAAAGAAGAAGGATAAGAAGAAGGATAAGAAAGAAAAGAAGGAAAAGAAAGAAAAGAAAGAAAAGAAGGATAAGAAGAGAAAGAGAGGTGACGATGAGACCTCGGAGAAGAAGAAAAAGAAGAAGGATACAAAAGAGAAAAAGGAAAAAAAATAATTCATGAATTTATTTCCTCTTAATTCAAATCATCCTATCTAGTGCTATATATTAGTTTGGTTTTACATGTTT
Organism: Geotrichum siamense (nom. inval.); assembly: GCA_030568955.1. Lineage (NCBI taxonomy): Eukaryota > Fungi > Ascomycota > Dipodascomycetes > Dipodascales > Dipodascaceae > Geotrichum > Geotrichum siamense (nom. inval.). The sequence continues at coordinate 13,232 of JAJMJJ010000150.1, read as the reverse complement.
TTTGTAATAGATTATTTTTAATTTTATTTTTGTTGATTTTTACGATATATTCTGATATTTTCAACTTGTAAATAGGTACCTACATACCTATGTACATATATTTTAAGGGTAAGGTTTTATTTGGCAAGTAAAATACAAACTGAAGTATCTTACAGTTTGTTCATCAACATACTATTACAGCGCCGAGATAATGAATGGTAGTGCAATTTACAAAAATGACTCTGAAAATAGTCCAGAAATTAATACATTAGCAACCTATGTTGATAATTTAACATCTAAACTGAAAAGAAATCGCGACACTGTAGAAGAGATAAATTGTCTGGCAAAACGTGTTTTAGAGCAACAAACATTAGCCATCACGGAACTAAAAAACACAGTCAAACCATCAAACGAGTGGTCAAGTAGTTCTATTAATTACTCTAATGATTTTGATTTGCCTAAGCTGGGAACCGGCAAAGAAGAACTATCAATACGGCTAGAAAATCGGTATGAGAGAGATGATTCTTCACACAATTTAACCTGTGAAGATAATTCTATTCAAAACGAGTTCACAGATATAAATAATATCAATCTTGAGCTTAGATTTGAATTACAACGGCTTCGGACTATTGAATCAAAGATGAAGGAAATTGCCAAACGTTATGAAGTGACTGCAATAGGTACTACAGATGGAACTCGGGCGTATATTACAGAACAAGCAGCCTTGATGAGCTCATCTATTGAAGCATACGAAATGAAAATATTACAAGAAAAAGATAACCAGATGATTGTTTTGGCTGTACGAGAAACTTTATTAAAAGAATTAGAGGGATTACAATCGATAGCAAAAATTTCTTTTCAACAAATTCAAGAGAATCTTAACCAAAAACTCGGTAATGATAACAATAACCATCATATGTTATCCTACAAAGCATCTGAAAATAATTAATTGCACTTTTTTGTTACGGGAAATTTGCATTTATAATATATTTAACTAGCCTATGGTAGACACACATTCCCTGATATCTAGGCCTATTGATCCGTACACAGATTTTCTATATATATATGTATTTATCATAAATTCATATGTGTATACTACTTTATATGGTACATTAATGATGTAGTTATATGTACATACATATGGAGAGTGGTCTAGGAGAGAAATATTATAGGTCTTTAAAATAAATTTCACAACTTAGGGTGAAAACAACAGTTTTTGATGCAACACACTTAATGCTTTTAACGAGTCCTTTTGTTCAATCACAGCACTAATATTAATTTCACTAGCTCCTTGAGAAATCATTTCAATGTTAATATTAGCTTCAGCCAATGTTGAAAACATCAGGCCAGCAGTGCCAATTGATTGCTTCATTTGAGTACCGATTAGGGACACAATACATAGCTTACGGGTGACATCTACGGCACCATATTTTTTGAGCTCAATTAAAGCATCTTTAAAATTAGACTCAGATATAGAAGAGTGAAATGCCATAGATACGCGGACTTCTGATGTGGAGATAAGATCGACAACAAGTTTCCATTTGTTAAGAATAGAAAACACATGGGCAAGAAAACCATGAGATAAATCCTTTCGGTTAGAATAAACATTTAGCACAATAATGTTATTCTTCGTCGTAACGGCAGTAGGACCCTTTTCCTGAAGGTAATGAGATAGTTTTTCGTTTGAAGAAGGTGAATTTTCAAAACCAGGAAGAGGAAGATCTTTTGGGTAGACAATGGTACCATGTCCTGTAGGGTTATTGACATTTTTAATACGAATAGGTATATGGGCGTTAATAACCTGTTCCATAGTAAAAGGATGGATAACCTCGGAACCATAATATGTCAATTCAGCCGCCTCCTCTGGGGTGATCTGAGAAAGAAGTCGAGCTGTTTGAACTTTTCGTGGATCTGCGGTGAATATCCCTTCAACTTCCTTCCAAATTTGAAGTTCTTCCGCCCTTAATGCAACAGCAGTCAAAGAAGCGCATAAATCTGTGTATCCCCTGCCAATGGTATCCAACAGTCCACCCGGAACACTTCCAAAGAACCCAGTCACGACGGGAACAAAACCTTCGCATTTCATAATTTCTGAGAAAATCTGGTCGACTAGAAAACTGTAAAATTTCTTGTCTAAACTGCTTGAATCAGGGGATGCGTATAGTTGAGAATAATTTTGAGGAATTATGAGAGAAAGATCGACATATTTAGAAGGGACTCCATTGTCAGAGAGGACAGCGACCATGTAGAGACAAGCTAACTTCTCGCCTGTGGATATAATTGTATCCAATGTTTTTGGGCTTATTTCTTCTATAACTTTAGCAGCATTAATGATAGCTATCGCGTTATTACACTCGATATTGATGCTACTTTCGAGTTGTGCCCTCAGTTCCAGAGATTGAACATAATCGCGAGCAGCCTTCAAATGAGATTCTCTAATAGCGTCCAAACTAGGTAAAAAATCTTGATGCATAAGAGCGCTGTTGGCAGCAGCAAGTAGACGAGTGGTAGTACCTTCTGCTTTAGTGTCCGTTGATCTAGCAGAACAAACCACTACGACATTTTGGTCTTGACTGTATACTTTAACAATATCATTGGCAATGGCTAATGGAAATTTTCCAACACTGGTGCCACCAAATTTTTGGACAACCCAAGGCTTTGACATGATATATTAATAATGTACCAAATATATGATTATATTTTTTTCTAAAAAATATATTTTTTTCTTTTAAGAAAAAAAGAAAAAAAAAAGGGATATATAATCACGACATATATCGAAGCCATGGTAAAATGACTCTTTTAGGAATATTTATTATTACATGTTAAATTAGCTACAGACGAAAACTAGAACTTTCTCTCGGTCCTGAGTCAAACTCAAAAAAACGGGAACTGTTGGAAGTGATGGCCTTCAGCTTAAATTAAAGTGAAGAAGACAATGAAAATCAAGTGGTATGCATAAGAGAACGGCAGTTGTAATCCACTGATGTACTATGTACATACTTAAAATTACATAAACAACATAGCTATTGTATGTGCATATAGTTTATGGATTTTTTCTCCCTTTCCAAATCTTCCAAAATCCCAGCAAATTTCCTTTCCTATCACTACTGCCATAACTTATTTCTTATCGCATACTAGACCATTGCCTTCTTCAGCACTATTTCCATCACTTTTATGGGTAGGTATTTATTACATTTTGCCAATATCTGATGGTAGATTTCTTTTTGATATATAGACATATCTACATTGGTATGTAGGTATGTATATATGTATACATATACGTTTCCAAAGTCTGGTTTATTAATAGAGATATGCAATTTAGTAGTGATATCTGGCCATCAGAAAAGGCCTTCTTCTGGAAGCACCGTCAGATCCAAAAAGAGTAAGAAACGATGGTTTTCAAAATTATTCTCATGTTTTTCAGATACTAGTCATAAATCTGTAAGCAAAATTGAGATTTGGACTGATGATGCTGACTCTCCAGAAAAGTCCGCCGTTGCCACTACACAAAAAGATATTATCTCGCCTTTTGTCATTGAGGATCCTCCTCAGGTAGAAGAACTTAAAAGTAAGAATGATATGACTTTGCCGATTGAAAAATGCAATTTAGAACATAACAAAAAACATTCCGAGAAAAATATTGCATTATCTGCCAAAATTATACCTGGAATTTCTGATCAAGATATCTCAGCGGAAAAAAGTATTAGCCCAAATTATAACAGTAATGAGTATATTCAGGAAGTTAAGACTAGCAAAATTGTTAATCAGAATCAAGATACAAATGATGATAAATTTATGGATCAACAAGAAAATGAACATACTGAGCTTCATGATTCTCAGTCAAAATATGAAGATAATAATTCTACTTCCCATAATCATGCTTCATTGGATGATCATTTTTCTGGAATTTGTAACGAACAAGGGTATCCAATTAGCTCATTAAGTCCTGATTCAGTACTTTTGCTACCCCAATCAACTGAATTGCAGGGCCGCAAGCTTCTTGTCCTAGATCTGGATGAAACTTTGATTCATAGTTCATTTAAATTTATTCAAAATCCTGATTTCATTATACCAGTTCAAATCGAAGACAGAGAACATGAAATTTACGTCATAAAGCGTCCTGGGGTTGACGCATTTATGAAAAAAATGGGTGATCTTTTTGAGATTGTGGTATTTACAGCCTCTGTCAGCAAATACGCTGATCCTTTATTAGATCAACTAGACATATATAATGTTGTTCATCACAGACTTTTTAGGGAAAGTTGCTACAATCATAATGGCAACTTTGTCAAACATCTTGGTATTTTAGGTCGCCCATTACAAGATGTCATCATTATCGATAATACTCCTACATCCTATATCTTTCACCCACAGCATGCAGTGCCAGTTTCATCCTGGTTTTCCGATGCCCATGATAATGAACTTCTAGATATGATTCCAATTCTTGTAGATTTGTCTAGTCGAAATATTGACGATGTGACTTTAATATTGGATGTCAACCTCAAAACTTTTGAATCAAATCTTTAACAACCTAATACTTGGTCTATAAAGTTGTGAATAAAATCAATGAAATTTTTTACCTATTATGTGTTTATTACCTTATATTTACCTACCAACCTACCAACTTCCCTACCTACTTACCTTCTACCTACCTACTTGCCTACATATGTTCCAAGGTTCTTAGTTATACTAAGATTGATTCCATGTAGTAGTTGCAAACAACAAGATTTCTTATTTTTGTGACCCAGACACCGAATTTTATTTAAAACAATCTTTTGATAATAATTCTAATCGAAATCTATACAATCCACACCTCCAACTTTTAAGCCAACTCCCAATTCCTCGACGTTTGAAATTGGGAAAAATAAAAATTATTTTTTTTTATTCTTTCCCTCTCCCCTTATTCCTTCCACATTCAAGATGGTAGACCATACGTGTCTAAATATAAAGAATTTAAGTCTTTCGAGCAATCGTTCTCTCTCGCTAGATGAGTTGCAAGTTGTTAAAAAATTCTTTATAGCTACTAAGGCTATCCAAATAATTGAACAAAACTTGAGGTATGTATGCCATGGAGTCATAAAATGAAAATCTTTTAACAACAATTTAGTCCTTTGGAAGATGCTTTTCCATCCCTATTGTATTCAACCTTGAATTTTGAGGGTCTTGGGGAATATCGAACCCTTGCATCTGATACTCTTGCTATTTGTTTTCAGCGTGCAATTCAATGCTGCTCGGATTTAACTTCAAAACGAATAGGCACATTTATCAAAAACGTTGACGCAGAACAAGTATTTTCATTTATTTGTGATTTTTGGACCGACTCAGGAGCTGCTCTTGGAAATTCTTTGAAAGATCTATTTATCAAATTGATTTCTTTACTTTCCAAAGTCAGGGATCCCGATAATCTAACAACGCTTTTGGAAGGATGGACAAAACGAGTACTCGGATTTTCCAGGAAACAAAGAGTTCTCTATTTTACATTGGAAGTTCTTATTAAGCATGTAGGTGGTAGTTTCATATTGCAAATTGCTCCAGACTTTTCCAAAGAAGTATTGGGTCAAATGGAATCAAATGCTCTAGCAAATCCCATAGGCAAAACCCTATTCGCTTTATATATGTCTATTTTGACTGAGAAAGTAGGAGGCATAAAATTTGATAAAATTCCCGACCGTGATATTGAAGAATGGTCATATTTATGGGCTCCAATAACTAGAATGACTTTGGCAAACCCTAAGCTTCGAGATCATGTTCAAACATATTTCTTACCTCAAATGTTTAAACGCGTTCCCAAGTCAATAAACATATTTATAGAACCATATACACATATTAGTTCGGATACATCGGAAAACGATATATCAGTTCTAATCACTTGCATGAGGTTGGGTCAGGAAATAAACGTTTTGGATCTTGCTGACCAAAATGTCATTTCACCGCAGCTTTTGGAAAGTTTTTTTAGACATAAATCTCCCACATTGCGAATTGCAGCTTTATCTTTGGCTGTCTCGTCTCATCAAATTTCGAAATCTGTTCCGGGATACGTTCTCAATATTATAAAGGCTACAATTGACAATTATTTTGTTGAATCAGACCCGGGATTTAGAAATCAGTTCTATGGTTTCATGCGGCAATTGATTTTTAGAATCAGAAGTTCTTCATATGCAATGGCTCGTGATTTTAAAAAGTTTAGGGAAAAAGACATCCTTGATAAAGTATTGATCTTGGATCAATCTCTTGCTACTTATAAAGAATTTTGTGTTTGGCTAGTAAATTATCTTGGAATGAAATTAAGACCTGGCACACCTTATCCGTTTCTTTTTACCAGTACTCTTTTTATTCAACTTCTTGTTCAATCTGGCCTAGATGAAAATGTGAGCAGTCAATATTACGAGAAACAGCATATTCCATTTCCTTTTCATGTTTCTATTTATAATCCTGTCATGGTTAGACTATTAATGGACAACATTTCGAATAACTATGAAGATATACGAACTGCATCAACAAAAATTTTGAAGATGGCTCCTCTTCCTGTTCCTCACATTTCATCATTCAAAGAAATTAGCGAAATTTCTGAAAAGATTTTTCAGACAATTGGAGGGATCCGTGGCAGGGAAGGCGATGCTGGTGCTAAGGGTGCTGAGTTAGTTTTTCATTTATATCAATCATTCCCATCAACTGACAATCAAAACTCATTGAGAAGTATGCAATTTTTGGATCTTCTCTTGACAACTCTTGAAACTCGAGTTAATCTTGCTAAAAGTAATTTATCATTATCTGTACAAATGTATCCCGTGCATGGCTATTATGCTGCACTAAGGCTAATCATCGAAAATTCTGATTTTACAAAACTCATCAAAACTAACGAAGACATTACTAGATGGAGAGGCTTTTTAACACGGTCATTAGATTCAATTTTCAGTATCTGGAAAATTGTTCAACCCATACTTTGTCACGACTCACCTGAAGGTAATTTACCCGAGGAATTGGAAGATAGTTTTAATTCGGATGCCGAAGACAAATATGGATCTGCGACTCAAGTAATTCTAAGTTATTCTTGGAGGGCTATCAAAGAGTCTACTTCGTTTCTTGAGTGCCTTTTATCTAAGTTACCCATCAATAAAGACATTTTTCCACCTAGTTTAATTATTGAGTCAGGTAAAGTTATATTGTCTCAATTAGCTGATGTGCATCATAGGGGTGCATTTTCGTCGGTATATCCAACATTTATCTCTTGTTGTAGGAGATGTGCTCGTACTCAACAACTTGAAAATCAGCCTGCTGATTGGCTGTCTGAAAATTTACAGCTTATCATGACTAAATCTCAATATATTACTAGAAGATCAGGTGGGTTGCCTTACCTAATTACTGCTGTTCTTACTTCTGAGACGGATCCTTCAAGACCACTACTTGCTAGCACTTTTGATTCCCTCTATAAAATTGCAAAATCTCCAGTTAATATCACTTTTGATGAAAAAATAGATTTACCTCAAGTACACGCCATGAATTGTATTAAAGCTATTTTCATTGAGGCTGATTTATCTTCAGTGGCTGCACCTTTTGTCGAGAAAGCTATCGAATTGGCCATTATTTGTTTCTCGCATCCTATTTGGGCTATTCGAAATTGTGCTGTCATGTTGTTTACTGCTTTACAAAATAGACTTTTTGGTACTGCTAAGATCTCTTCTTCAAGACATGTAATCCGCACTGTCCCTGCAAAACTATTCTTTAACAAGTATAAGAGTCTTCGTCAAGTTCTTATCAACATTCAAACCGAATATTTGACTTGCATAGAATCAGATCAGTCTGATTCTCATGTAGAGATTTTATTTCCAGTATTGTCACTTCTTACAAGACTTGAAGCCACGAGTGGTTATGACGGCTTGAACGAATTTAAGAATCTCGTGTTTGTATGTCTCAAAAGTAAGCAGTGGAAGATTAGAGAGACTGCTGCCCGGGTATATCCTTCCCTTCTAAATGATGGGTTTGAATTTGGAAAAGAATTGATTAATAAGTTTCAGGATAAATGTGATCAGAACGGATTGCATGGTGTCTTACTAGCCGTTTTAAATATTGTCAATAAGGAGGTTGAAAAATATGAGGAGAGAAATACTACCCATGAATTCAATAAAGAGATGCGAACGAATCCAATTCCCAAAAGTTTTACTGAATATTTATTTACTAAATTTTACGATTTTGTCGTAAACAATGATTGTCCAGATACAAGTCGAGCTTACTATAAGGTTTTGAGTGCAATTTATCTCTTTGAATTGAATAATTTTGCCGAATTTAGTGTGAGAGAATTTGAATTGCTGTTTGTTCCTTATAGTTTGTTAGATAGACCTTATTCTATGATATATTTGAATGCTTCTGAGCGCGTTTTACAAAGTGAGCTTGCTTATAACTCATTATTTGTTTTGTTTTGTACAGAAATTCTTGTTGAACAAGACAGATTGGAGTATGTTAAAAATCTTTTGGTGCATCCTTATTATGAGGTTCAACAAGTTGTCATTGAATTTATGAACCAAAATATATCTAAATTAACTTTGTCTGAAGCGAAGTCTATTTCTTCTATTTGTTGGGATGTTTTTACGAGATCTGATTGGGATCAAGTCAAAGGTCCTGCTGCCACACTTTTCAGCAAACTTTTATCTGTTTCTCATGATGAAGTAGATATTGAACCTTTCTGGATTACACTCTATAATTCTACTCAGCCTAATATGTCTGAGGAAATTATTGAATCTAGCTTAGAAGCTTTAGGAAATTTTACTAGTCAGATTAATTCTCCAAACTATGTTGAAAAATGGTTTGATTTGATTAAAAAATATATGGATGAAAATCAACCCTTCACCACTAGAAAATCTGCCCTTAATTCTCTACTCTCTTATTTAGAACATGTTGAAAAAGAAGCAGCCTCAAAATCAGACCTAGAACTATTACTTACTTTGCATTTATTTTTGACTGATGATGATGAAGACATCAGAAATCTTGCTTCAAAATATGTTTCTACCTATTTGAATCTTAATCTTGAATCAACATCACTTTATTGCGAAAAAGCATTGTTGACACACATTGTCACATTAGCCAAAAACAATAATTTAAGTTATCAACTTTCAAGTCTCTTATTTTCCAAGATCACTGCTGAGCAAAATTCTTCCCGTGAACTTAAAGCAGCATTAGTAGCGGATAATGCTCTTTTTTCGTTCGAAAAACAAAATATTTTCAGAGATGAATTAGAAGAGCTTAAGGATTTATACTTAGCTTTGGTGGATTTGGATCTTTTTACTCTCTCTACAGAATATAATGAATGGCTTGACGATGCATTGGATGGATATTCATTATATTGCTCCTTGTATGGTCAAGATGGTGTATGGGGTTGGACAAAGGATTCTAACGTCTTTCTTGCGTTTTACAGGATTAAATTGATTGTCAGGCTGGGAGAAAAGAAAAGCATTATCAGTCAAAATAACTTGATGAAAATAGATCAGGCAAAAGTTATGTGCGACGAGGCTAAATTACAAACAATGATTTCTTTATAATCCCATAATATTAAGTAGGTAAGTATATATTTAGGTAGGAAGGTAGGTTGGAAGGATTGTTAATTGAAAGCCGAAATTATGTTCTACCTAGTCAAATATTGCGGGACAAATGAAGAAAAGTTATTGAATAAAGAAAGATTAAAGATAAATCGATAAATTAAACAAATTTCGTTACTGTACACTACCTACCTACTTACCTAGGTATGCGCATATTCCAAGGTTTAGAGTGACAGAAAATAATAAATAAATAATATATTTTCTAGGTAGGTATGTAGGTATATATTACATACAGTACGAACTTTTATTGTCATTATGGTTATAAACATATATAGGAGTCTACCGGTACGTAAATTTTTAGCACTTAAAATTTAAACTGGAAAAAAAAAATAAAATAAATAAAAAAAAAAAAAATAAATAAATAAAAAAAAATAAAAGCGAAGCTGAAGCAATATATTTTTGCTACTTCTACTATTATTATCTTTGCTGCTGCTGGTACCATCATCACCAATATTACTACGGCTACTACTACCGACAGTAATACTTCATTTTTTATTGCTATCATTATGACACAACCATTTGCTTCATACGCTTCGCCTCAAAAATCTATCAAGATTCTTCCAACAGTAGTTCCCGAGGTTCAAACCGACAGAGATGCGATTGTTGAAACTAGTAATACCTTTCTAGGTAATTTAAGGAAAGACACAATGTCCTTACAGGCAACGATAAATCAAGTTTTGACAAATGAGTTGGATAATGAAAATGGTGATTAATAGGAAATGATTTTTATAATTTTCCTCCTAGTTTTTTGCATCAGATTTTGATTAATGAAGATATTGGCTGATAGTGGGGTTCGTTTTCATGTTGCGATACTCCAATTGTTCTCCTATCAATCTGCATTATTCCTTTTTATAAAACACAAGAAATATTGATGGAATATCTTGAACCGCCTTGTCTTGATTCTAGTATTGTTATTAAAACGAATTTACAGTAAACGCGTTGTTTTAATTTACCTACCTATCTACATAAGTATGTATGTACATATGTACTTAGGTATGTTGGTATCTGTACAAAAGCATGCATATATATGGCTAGATATACATACATACAAATGGACGTGTACTACATACTTACTAAATACATAAAACACAGTTGATTATAAACATTGTAATCTACATGTAATTCTTTTCCCCCTATTTTTAAGATATCATTGCAACAGTGAGGTTATTCCATCATAATTTTCAAGTAGATGTCGCAAAGCGTTCCTTTCGTCTCTGTAATTGTAACCTTTCTTGAGATACTACCTCGGAGACATTCTTATCCACTCTTGCAGAGTTATCCCTAACTTTTTGTCGAATATTATTATACTTAAACTTATGATTCTTGTATCCGGACGATTTAACCTGAAGACTCTCTCCTAATTCTTTCACACCAAGTATTTGATCCGAACTTGTTTTCGAAACACCAAATTTTTCAATGCGTTTCAATTTGGCAACTGCTTCCTCTTCATCGGCAGTAAGGCCAAATCTTTTAGCCCGTTCAATTCGTTTTTGAAGTTCTTGAATAATTTGGTTCTGTGCTTCCTTGTCATCATCAACTTTTGTAAGATTATTGGGTTGTTCAGCAGAAGATGAAACGACAGAAGCCTGCGTGGTAGTAACGTCAGAAGAAGATACTGAAGTTATAATTAGTTCTTGAGCAGGACTAGTAGTAGTAGTTATAGATTTTGTTTCGGTCATATCAGGTGCATCAGATTTATTAATATTGTCATCATTAGTGGAAACCATACTTTTAGTACTGGTAGATAAATCATCAACAATAACAGGAGTCTCTGAATTAACAATTGATTTTGATGCCTCAGCATCATCCGCCTCCAATCTCTTGATTAAATCAGCTTTAATTCCATCCTTTGCCAATCCCCTTTTGTCCAATTCCACTTTGAGTTGAACAACTGTCAATTTACTATAAACAACAGTCATTGTAACGAAACTTTTGACCGCACAAAATAAATAATCGGACGAGACAATAAATATTTATTAATCAACTAGTTAGTAGTAGATTGAATTCACTTACAAATTTTAGTTTGCTTTTTGGTAATAATTCCTTTTAAAACACACACACAAATGATAAGTCTTCTGTGAAGATGGGTAGAACAGGAAGGGACAACGAAACGTAGGAAGAGTGAAATATTCTGATGTTTTATAATACAATTTTTATTTAGTCTTATGTTTTTATTGACAACTATTAAATTTAGCGGGTAGGGTAAACTAATTTTCTATGTCAAATGTACACATGTCTACATAGGTAGGTATCGACATACATACATATGTAAACATAACACTATCAGGTGAGTTGGTTCATACCCTTTATAATATTTTTTTGATCAATAGTCAAGTTTTCTAAGGTCGTTATCTTGAAATTAACTCCAGTTCGACCCAAATCATCAAAATCATCTACCTCCCACATATCTGACATGCCCGTCGGTTCCTTCCTGTTACGCGTTGGAAGAACAAATGTAATATTTCTGCATTTTTCAATGATTGGTCGAGTTTCACAGTCTAGATATACTATGCAATCATAACTCTTGTGCATTCGAAATTGATGGCATATAGCTGCAAAAAACGTATCTGAACAACTACTAATGTATAATGAGCCAGTGACACTTACAGCTTGGACACTGCTGCAGAAATAAGTAATATGTCCAGTGGAATATACATGTGTTAGAGTGACAGGTTGTTGAACCAATACTAGATTGTTCGATTCCGTGTCTTGTTTCAATTTATGGTCCTCGATAGAAGTATTAGATAGAGTCTGGTGACGATGAACTTCCTTAGATTCATCATCTAATTGTAACTTAGCCTTAAACTTGAACTTTTTTTTGGCTTCACGACTCCTGGCCACAGCGTAGAGGTCGTCAATCTCCGCCAAATACTTTTCTCTGTCATAAGCAGGTAATTCGTTTACTCTAGCTCTGACTTCATTCTGTAACATATCCACATCTTTTATTAGCTCATTTTTGGATTTGGCACAATTTCGGATAGCTTCTGCTTTTATTTTGAAATGTGTATAGAAATCTGACATCTTTCTTTTGAAGGTTTTATCTGTTTTTTTTTTTTTTTTTTTTTTTTTTTTTTTTTTTTTTTTTTTTTTTTTGTTTTGTTTTAGCTGAGAGTTGAATTTTTTTTGTTTATCTGAGAGTTGCATCCTTGCTAAATGTGTATACCCCAGATATGACAGGTTGGGATATATTATAGAAACATGGCGAGTCCATGAGACAAACAAAAAACAGATGTACCGTGATAGGTATAATATAGTGCTGTAATAGAATATATGGACTTTGAATACATGTGCTTTATGCCCAGTTCCAACCATGGATTGGGATTCAGTACACCTGTACAGGCCTGAAAGTGGAAGTTGAAACCTGTGCGTAATACCACTGCACCATACAGCAGGGAAATGGAAAAATTAAAAACATTAGTATATATATACTTAGAGAGATTTTATACAGTGAAATTACATTTTATTTTTATCATGAAGAAAAAAGTATTATTAGTATGAAAAAAGAGGGAATATTTATTATTATTATTATTATTATTATTATTATTATTATTATTATTATTATTATTATTATTATTATTATTATTATTATTATTATTATTATTATTATTATTATTATTATTATTATTATTATTATTATTATTATTATTATTATTATTATTATTA
>JAJMJJ010000149.1:6011-37022 GCA_030568955.1 Geotrichum siamense (nom. inval.) | reverse complement strand
AGAAAAAAGGGAATACACCATTGATTTTGATTTGTTTAAAGTACTAGAAGAATCATCAATTGTGTTTGAAATAGAGTCATTTGAAGAAACCGCAGATGAAGTATAATTTGGCTTAGGTGGCGTTAGAAGACTGAATCTCTGGGTCCGTTTATCAAAATCTTTTGGCAATTTTAAAGTCAGTCTCATATCGACCCCCGTTTGTGTTAGTTCACGGGAACTAGAAAAATGGTTAAGGGCTTCGTCTAAAATCCCATGCTCCGATATATAACGTTTTTCTTTTACTGCAAATCCAAGATCGTAAATTCCAACAGTAGTTTGACCAGAATAAATATATGACAATGCTCTATTGTACATGATTTCGCAAGAATAAAGCTTATATTCTAATCCTAACTGTTGATAGTTGATTACTGAATTACCTCTTAGCAACTTCAACGCTGTGTTAAAAGATGCTGCAGCCTTTTTGTAGGTACCGCTTAAAAACCTGCAAACACCAATTTGAAAATATGAGATTGCCATGTAATTATCACTTTCTATAGACAATTTAAAGTAAGTGACTGCCTCATCATAATTACCTAGAGTTGCGTAAATAGAGGCGATATTGTAATTGATCTTTGAATTTTTTGGTTCAACTACAAGTAATTGGTTAAGAGCATCTTTCAGATTTCCCTGATCAAACTTATCCAATGCTTTTAACCAACTTGTTATTAGCATGCTGTTTAAGCGTGATTGACTGGTTTCGCTATTGGTTTGGCGATGTTGGCGTGACGAGCTCACTCCTTTACTCACATACTGGTCCATATTTGTTGACATCCAAAGATAACGGTGATATTTAGATATTGGAAGTTACTTCAGTTTGTTGATAGTAATTGTAAAAGGATAAATTAATTAACGACGCAAGAAGTGTCAATAGTTTTGGTGAAGTTACACTAACGAGGTTTTGAAGAGGTATAAATAATAATACTTTTAGGTCAAAAACAACATAATTGGTTCTCATTAGTGAGATGTTTTTGTAAGACAAAAGAGTTTTAAATTTCCGTCCGATAAGATTTACGTTTTCAAATAAATATGTTTGAGAACTTTTGATTTAATGCTAAATTTGGATCTGTGTTTCAGAATGTTTACACTGAAAAATCATATTGGTCACAGACTATATTCTAAAATAACATAAAACTCAGATTTTAGATTAATGCAGGCATGGAATAACTAGATGGCGTTACATACGTAAGAGAATCTATTGAATCTGAAAGAAGTATATTAATATTGCACAAATACGTATATATGTAATATATATCTTTTCAAGTCAGGATTATTTACGAAGATTATGATATAAAAATTATAATATACGAGAAAAAAGACTATCAATCACTATATTAGTAACAATTTCTTTTTAGTTCTTACAAAGTGGGTTACTATGAAAAATCTCATATTTTAGTCTTGGAAGAACATTTTGTCATCCTATGATTATACCGGGAATTTCAAATAAATTACGAAATGATCTAAGCAAGTAGGAACTTGAACCTCTTCAGGAATTTATGAAATGTGGAATTTTACCTGAGTACCTACATACTATCTGTCGTTACTTACATACATATGTACCTAGATATGTAATTTAAGTTGGTACTTTGAAATATAGAAAAAAAAAAAAAAAAAACTACAGTTCCCATTAGGAGAAACATCAATCTTTTGACCTGAAATTGTTTAATATTTTTATGTTTTGAAAGTTTACCATGAAAATTTTTAATTATTTATATACAAGTACAAGATGTAGCAAAGGGTTTATCACCCAAATAAGCAATATCATTTATGTGGTACAACGGTGCGTATTCTAGTGGATAAAGATCATGCCTTTACAATCTCATGTGTTCAAGTCGCCGATAAGACCACTACCTGATTTAAGCCCCGACAAAGGTTTGGAACTTTTTCAACCAATTCAAGTATTCCTTATTTTCACGGTAAGAAGAATATTCACTGATAAAATCAGCAAGTTCAGAATCGATACCACGGGCTTCTAGGTAGGTCTCAAAGGCAGATTGAACATTTTCATCAAGATTTTCAAAGGAGGGACCTTGGTAGATTTCACGACGTTTATAATCAGCTTCAACAGTATTGGTGAGAGCAGCTTCACCTGAAGGGTACGGAGTGATACTTTCAATCATGATTACAGCGTGTTGGACAACACATTCAACACCAAGTGCAGAATCGGGCTTTTCAATTACAATATTGGCTCTGATAGGAGGGAGTTCTTCTCCCATTTCTTCTTCTCCTTCCTCTGCTTCCATATCTTCTTCATCAAAAAATTGTTCAGGTGAATCATTTGTAACATCAGAAACAGAAAAAAATACATGTACAGTTTCATCTCCGATCTTTTTGGACAATTCGACTTCATCAATTCCATTTTTTTCAACGACTTCAAAACCTGATGTTTTAAGGAAATCATTAACAAGGGCAGGAACAGGTTCTTCACTTTCAACCTCAAGATCAATCTCACTCTTGAGAACATTGGCTAATTGAGAGTTGGCTGAGGCAAGAGAGGGCTTGTTAAAATTATAAGCACTGACGAAAAAGGAACGAGCAGAAGGCAAAGCAGCAGCTCTAGGAAGCTGAAGAATAGTTTGTCTAGAAAAAGACTTTAAACTAGAACGGAGGGCAACTCGAACAGGAGAGGAGTACATTGTTATGAGATTAAGCGTTGGCGATGTTAAAAGAGTATTTTGACGATTATTCGAGGTTACCGTGGTCTATTTTAAAATTTTTTTTACTGCTTGGGTAAGGGGATTGCAAAAATAGGGTAACTGATCCACTAATATCACATTTCAGTTTTTCCCTTTTCACCTACCTCGATAGATTTATTCCTGTCTTATTCTATTCGATATCCAACATGTCTCAACTTTTTTCGACTGCTCGATCAGACACGTTGTGTAAGTCTATATGTTAATTTTTTCAACTAGCAGTATCTAATGTATTATATGTAGTTCTCAGTGGAGAGAAAATAAGCGGAGAAGATATCAGAAATCAGAATGGTAAGTCTTTTAGGTGATCTTAAATGAATATGAAAAAATACTGATCTATTACAGTCCTGGCCTGTCAGGCTATTGCAAACGTTCTGAAATCTTCCTTAGGACCTGTCGGTCTTGATAAGATGCTAGTTGATGATATTGGTGATGTTACAGTGACGAACGACGGTGCTACGATTTTGAATCTTCTGGATGTGGAACATCCTGCTGGAAAGATTTTAGTAGAATTGGCCCAACAACAAGATAGAGAAATTGGAGATGGAACTACATCTGTAGTAATAATTGCCTCCGAACTACTTAGACGAGCTAATGAGTTGGTTAAAAACAAAATCCATCCAACCACCATAATTACAGGTTATCGTCTTGCATTGAAAGAGGCTGTAAAGTATATCAACGAAACGATGAGCACATCAGTTGAGTCACTTGGTAAAGAAACCCTGATAAACATTGCTAAGACTTCTATGTCGAGTAAAATTATTGGATCTGATTCGTTGTTTTTTTCCCATATGGTTGTTGATGCTATGCTGGCAGTAAAAACTTCCAACACGAAAGGTGAAATAAAATACCCAGTCAAAGCTGTTAACATTTTAAAGGCACATGGAAAATCTGCTACTGAATCTATTCTTGTCAAGGGATATGCTTTGAATTGTACTGTGGCTTCTCAAGCTATGAAAACTAGAATCCCTAATGCTAAAATTGCTGTGTTAGATATGAATTTGCAAAAAGCAAGAATGGCAATGGGTGTTAATATTACTATTGATGATCCGGAACAACTTGAGGCTATAAGAAAGCGAGAATATGACATCATTAAGGAAAGAATTAATAAAATTATCGATGCTGGTGCGAATGTTGTTCTCACCACTAAAGGTATTGATGATTTATGCTTAAAACTCTTTGTCGAAGCAGGTGTGATGGCTGTGAGAAGATGTAAGAAGGATGATTTGAGACGTATTGCTCGTGCTACTGGTGCTACTCTTGTTTCTTCCTTATCTAATTTGGAAGGTGAAGAAACTTTTGAATCAAGTTACTTGGGTAATGCTGAAGAAGTCTCTCAAGAAAGAATTTCTGATGACGAGTGCATCCTTGTCAAAGGTACCAAAACACACTCATCAAGCTCCATTATTTTGCGAGGTTCCAATGATTATCAATTGGATGAAATGGAGAGATCTGTTCACGATTCTTTATCTGTGGTTAAGCGTACACTTGAAAGTGGATCTGTTGTTCCCGGTGGTGGTGCTGTTGAAACAGCTCTTAACATTTACTTAGAAAACTTTGCTACCTCCCTTGGATCTCGGGAACAACTAGCTATTGCTGAATTTGCAAATGCTCTTTTGATAATACCTAAGACTCTAGCTGTCAATGCTGCTAAAGACTCGAGTGATCTAGTCGCTAAATTGCGCTCTTATCATGCAGCTAGTCAATCTGCCGCTCGCACAGAAGTTAAGAAGAGAAATTACAAAAATTTTGGTCTCGATTTAATTAATGGTAAAATTGTAGATGAAGTTAAACTTGGCGTTTTGGAACCTACAGTGAGCAAAATTAAAAGCTTAAAGAGTGCTTTAGAGGCTTGTGTGGCTATACTCAGAATCGATACCATGATTAAGGTTGATCCTGAAAAGCCAGCTGATGATGGTCATCACCATTAAACGCACCTTATTACCAAAAGTTCTTGTCTCTTGCTAACCCGTGATCATTACTTTTCACAATAATAATGATAATAAATCTTTTTAAAGTCCTGTACAATATCTACTATAAAATATATACTAAAACAAAACAATATTTAAAGGAAGACTACGTTAATTTTTTTTGGTGCAGGATTCCCCCACTTTTTTTATTTGAATTTAAATGGGGTCAGATTTTTCAAACTAGTTATAAAACTGTATGAATGAAATTACTATCAAAAATTATATTCAATGCGATACTAATTTAAACTGGCTTAAAGTGAAAACCGCAGTCAGAAGTACTAGTAGTGTCTCTTTCATAAATCATAAATACCTTTTTCTTGTTACTACTGTTTTTATTATGGGCATTTTGAGCATATCAATAGATAGACCTTTTCAGAAATAAATTGTGAAATCAACGGAACGACAAGATTGTGGAACTCGTATTTGAGAAAGACTTTGCATGAAAGTGGCATAATGTACTCCAAAAGTTAAAATTCATCTTAGGATCGATAAGGCTTTCCACAAAGTAAGGCATAGTTTGACCGAGCCTTTCTTGCATCATATTCAACTGTCACCAAAATGTTCTCGTTTTAGTCTCTTAAATATTTTTCATAATTTGTTGTTTTGGGTTTTCCAACTCAATCAGTTCATCAGCGGTTTGGTCATTGAAATTCACATTTTCTAAACCCTAACTTGGAAAGATACATTATCGTCCTTCCTTATGATGTTAAATTTTTAACGTAGTTGATATTATCAAATTTGTCCTATGTACGTCTTTAAACGTACGCAACCAACTTTTTAGCAGAAGTCAAACATAGCTTCAGTCTTGAAATAAAATCTCAATACTCTATTAAAATAAGATATTTTCGAGTTTTGTATCTTCAAAGTATCTCAAGTTGTTTAACTGGGGAAAAATAGCTTCCGAAGCGCTTAATTAATGTGATTTAAGATGAATTTTACCCATTAAATGTAGAAGTATTCCCCACATCAGAAGAAGAACTCATGATAATATGAACTTGTTATATATTAGTAGTATGTGGCCTTCTTTTTAGTTTCTAAGTGAATAAGATCGATTAGGTTTCCCTTTATAAGAATAAATTCAGTAACATCGATTAAGTATACAATAACAGAAATCTAAGTGAACATCACAGAGAAGAATTGAATTGTTCACTTACATAAAGCACTACTACTGTAATGTCATCAACTTTCCCACCTCTGTGTGGAATTCTCATTTCTCGTTGGACCTCTTTTGCAAAGGGCGTCAATCGATTATGATCGTGAGCAGCTGTAAAAGCAGCTGTAATTAGATCAAATGCAACCAATGATGTTGCCGCATTAGTAGTCACAGGTTGCACTGAAGGAGTAATACCAGTATTTGGATCATTTATCCAATGGTGAGATTTGATTAAACTATTTGTAACAACTGAAAGTGCCTCTGTAGTAGATATGTTGTCAGAAAACCCATCTGTATATAACACAACTAAATCGCCATGTTTCAATTCAAATGAACTTGTATCAGAGTTTTGGGGATGATCAACTATGTGCCTTGGGCTCCCTGGTGGAAGTCTAGCTTCACGTTCTCTAATTTCCTTAGGTAAAATCGCTAATTGAAAAGGAGTGTTAAATGCATGAGTTTGGGGCTTTGATTGTGATACAATTTTGCCCGATCTATATACAGTGTAACCGGAATCGCCCAAGTTAGCTGTTTTTAAAAGTCCAGTAACAGCATTAGCAACTGCTACACAAGCAGTGGTACCCCCGGCTTTAATTTCATCTTTGGTAACGATATCTGAATAGGCAGTTTCAAGTAGGTACTCTGGATTAGGAAGTAAGTCACTGTTTTGAAATGACAGGAAAACATCTTTCATTGAATCACACAGAGCCTGACTAAACTCAGAAGAATCTGCTCCTACTTCACTCCATCCACCGACACCATCTGCAACTCCAAATGCTGTTGCCTTCGATTTCTGAGCGTGAAAAAAAGAATCCTCACCACTTTCAGGCCTATTAATCACGATTTTTCGAGGTTTTTTTTTGGCGCGGTACGCTTCTGAGATAGTGAACAAGAATTTCGATTTCGCAGAAGAAGAGGACATCATCCGTCGAGCTGTTGTAACTGGAAAATTATTATACACTCGAAATATTCTCTGGGATATGCTATATACAGACATGGTTGTTATCATTTGAAAAGCAAGTTGGTAATGGAAATTGAGAGGACTAACTAGTGACTTTTCCATCAATTATATAATCGTTTTATTAATATTACTAATCATTAGTCATCATACAGTATTTGTTTTATTCTGGACTGAAATTTATGCTTTGGTTCAGTTTTGAACTCGAGATATTAAAAGCACTAGAAATATGGTATAATGTAACACAGCAGTACTATATGGTAACTATCTTTAACACTTCATAAGCAAACTATACGTACCTAGGTATGTACATATATATATTTTTTTATTTTTATTTAATATCACCAATTTTTTTTTGTTAGCTTTATTTTGCTATGTTGTTTATGTAATTTTAGGTAATAATTTTATGTCTAAAGCTTTTTTTTTTTTACTTGAGAGTTGTACTCTTGTTACATGTTTATACTCTGGATATGACAGGTAGGATATATTATGGAAACATGGCGAAGACATGGGGAAAACCAGAAACCAGAAGTACCGTGGGAGGTATGATACAGCAAGAATGATAGCGCAGGGCGTTGTAATAGAATGTATGGATTTTGGATAGGGAAAGCCGAAATAAAAGTGCTTTACACCAAGTTCGAACCAGGGACTGAGGTTTGGCACTCCCGCACAGGCCGGCGATTGGAAGTTGAAACCTGTGCGTAATACCACTGCACAGCAGGGTATACAATATACAAACTGATTATATAACAAACAAAAATTTTTACGTACTTCCCATGATATTTAACCTTTTCCCATCTTGTAGTCACCGTCGCAAATCTTTTTACTGTGAGGAAAAAATATCTCGATAGGCCCTTTAAAACCACAGACGGTTTTTCATTCTTGTCAGACTAGAACATATGTACCTATGTATATTTAAGTGTTCTTCTAAGTAAGTAACACTTTTCCTCCTTGCCACATTACTGGCACTAAAATAGTTCGTTATTGAAAGTAAATAAATAAATGTAGTTAAATAAATAAATATGTAAATGTGGAGTGTGTGCATTATTACTTTACTCTTCTTCACTACTTGAAAGTAAATCCTCATCATTAGCTTGGTTTTGTACCCTATTGGAAAGTAAAAAGCCCTTTAAGCTAATTGGATTTCCTTTAGGATGATTATTTGAAAATGTCGTTGTCTGCGCTGATGGTTTGGTAGGGTTTGGCGTCTCTACAATTTGTACCATATTTGAATTTGGCATTCCACCAGACTCAGATTCAGATTCAGATTCAGAAGATGAATCTAATTCATTCAATTCATCATTGAGTTCTCCTAAAAGTTTATCATCATCGTCAGATTCATGATCAGACTGAATATTTGGTGTTGATTGTTCGATATTAGTATCTGAAGACTTAACAGCTGAATTAGTAGTACTTTCGGTATATTGTTGCTTTTCAACCACGCTAGGAGTAAGGACATAGTTCAGTCTTTTAAGACGAAAAGTGTTGTTGAGGGAATCGAAAATAAGTATGTGCTTTTGAGATGAGTTATTCGGGGCCAAATACTCCGTGGAGTTCGGCGATTTAAACTTAAGAATATCGTCTTCATGTGAAGAGCAAAGTTTAAGCGATTGCGGAGAGGCATTTAGATCAATATCTAGTGCCATCAATGTAGTGTCCACTGAAGAAGAAGATGTAGGATCAAGTACTTGGGTATCGACCAAAACATCAAATTCACCTTTTAATTTAGCTTTGGACATTATTAATAATAGTTGTAAAAACTGTAGTGTAACAAGTAAAATTGTCAGATTTACTATTATGATGAGAATGAATGGATGTACATGCAAATAAAAGAAGAAAAGTGTGTGATAAGATGATTTTCTCAACTCATTTTGTTTTTTTTCAAATTCGAAATATATCATGTAAACACTGCTTGTTCTCAAAATGAGTTTTAGGGTTGTGGTTATTTCTCCATCCAACCCAAATAGGGTGCCCTGCTCTTTTATTCCCTACAGCGATCGCCACCAATCGATGATACACCTGGCTCATTTGTCTCTACTCTTGGTTTGCCGGTTCGAATCTTCTCAAGGCATAACCCTTCATTGATAAATCTGACTGGGTAAATTAAGACATGAAACCCATCGAAGAAAAAGCTGAAGGTATCAATGAGTCTGGGGCGACAGCTAGTTCCAAACTTGCACTCACTACACCCTCAGTTGTTGTCAAGGTCTTGACTGAATCTCGACAGTTCATATATTTTTTCAATGTTGTTTTTGAAATTTTAACATGGACTTCCGATTCTTTTTATTATAATTATGCAACGATCCTTGTTTTTTCTTGGGTTTGTTTCTTTTTCAAAGTCACTGTTGTATACCTTGGACATTTCTTGGTAGTTCTCGCAACCTTGTTATATGTTAATATTCAACAGTCAAATAAGACTTACAATCATCAGAATAATGAAAACTTTGATTCTATTGTTTCTAATTTGAACAATTTGAACAAAAAGGTGGCGTTGTTTTTTCAACCATTGCAAGAACTAAGGCTTAAAGAGAATCTTGGTAAGCTAGTGTTTACCTCTCTTTTTCTAACACCTTTTATTGTTTTACTTTATATGAATCTTAGTATTGATCCAAAATGGTTTGTTTGGGGTAATGGTCTTGTAATCTTGACTTATCACAACAAATATAGCGTGAAATTACGAGATATCTTATGGAATTTCCGTGTTGTAAAGCTTCTTGGATTGTTTTTAACTGGAGGTACTAATCATAAAAATATCGGATCAGCATCATCTACAAATTCAGTGATTGCACGACCAAGTGATGGGAATAATATCTTTACCTTCGTTATTTATGAAAATCAGAGGAAATGGCTAGGCATCGGCTGGAGTTCCAATTTACTATTTTATGAACGCAAAAATTATACTGATGAATTTCTTAATGATTCACAATCGCCTAGCGACTATAGTCAACCACCAAGTAATTCTTTCAAATGGATATCTAACACTTGGAAACTCGATCTTACAAACAACGGATCATTAGTATCTCAGAAAAAAGTCACATTAAGAGCAAATCCTTCTATCACTGAAGGTTGGCTTTATTTTGATAATTATTGGAACAACCCTTCCACTCAGGATGGTATTGCCAAATTTACAAGGTCTAGACGATGGGTACGACAAGCTGTATTGTCCTCAAATCACAACGGTTCTCAATTAAATAGCAACTCCGACGGCATCAGGGAAGAGAATCAAAATACGTTACAGATGAATACAGAAAATACTAAATCTGCAGAAAATTTGGAAAAGCCTTATCGACTAAAAAATCGGTCTATTAGATTTGCTGATAATTCCTAATCCCACTGATATACCACTTCTGCGATCTTTATTCTCTCGGTTTAAAGTTCCATGATCATGGTAAATTTGAGGACTCATTCCTTAATCTATAATTTTTATTCAAGAAAACATGGTTTTTCTTTTTTGCTTATTAATATTATAATTATTATTTTATAATTTATGTTCCAAAACATTTTATTCGCCCTCTTAATGATTACTCTTTTTAGTGATCATCACCGACCTGTTTACACTTAGTTACATAGGTATGTATGTATTTAACAATGAATTTTCTTTAGTTGTATATATACGTAGATACCTACCTATGTACTATCTATTTATTTACATATTTAATATACCTACTGTATGGTGCAGTGGTATTAAGCAAAGGTTTGAAAAGGTGGATGGTGTGTAAAATTGGTCTCTGTTGTCTCAATGATAACAGGAAATTCAGGGGTAATGTTAGCTAATTAGCAATAAACTTTGAAGCACCTACAAGTAAACGTACATACACATTTATGTTCCTAGACTTATGCAGTTAGTACAAATTTACAATTATGCTATAGTGTATCAGTTTATATACTCTTTTTTTTTCTGAAACTTGTGATCGGTTCATTTTGTTTTTTATAATTTTCTGTATTCCTCGGAGCTGATCTACCAGGGTTGTAGGGTATCGAAACCAATTTTATTTCGACTTCCCACTTTTCTCTTTTTCTTCTTTCATAAATTCACTGAAACCATATTACAACAGTGTTGTCAAAACCATTAATTATTGATATATCTATTTCTTTTTTTTTTCTACTATTTATACAAAAAAATACTTCAATAAATAGGTAAAATGTCAAATCCTCAAATTGACACTGAACTTCAAGCTGAAGATACAGTTGGGTATAAAGTGGGCGAAAAGAAGTCACTGAATGAATATGCTCAACTTGATGCGGATGATGAGGCAATGGTAAAATGGAAAGAATCTCTTGGCCTTGGTGCTAGGAATTCAATCGGTGATCCCAAAGATCCTCGTAAGGTTGTTATTCTTCAAATGTCCTTATTCATAAATAACAATCCTCCACTTGTGTATGATCTTGAGAATCCGCAAATTCTACAACAACTGAAGAAGTTACCAATTCCAATCCCCGAAAAGTCCACCTATTCACTTGAGATAACTTTCAGAGTTCAACATGATATTGTTATAGGTTTAAAGTATCTTCAGTCTGTTAAGAGGCATGGTATTCGTGTTGATAAATCTCAAGAAGTTTGCGGCTCCTATTCACCAAATACAAGTGACAAACCAGTGTATAAGAAAAGATTTGCTACGGAGGAAGCTCCTTCTGGTATGCTTGCAAGAGGAGTTTATGAAGCCACTTCAAAATTTGTGGATGATGATAACGTCACACATTTGGCATTTGCATGGTTAATGGAGATCAAGAAATCGTAAGCCAAAGCAACCACAACAACATTCATTTTGGGTTGAACTGAAATAAATCTTTATCTGTTTCTTTATATATGTTTCAATTGTAACAAATAGTGTAAACAAAGTGATCAGTGCGTAAATTTTATACCGTTTTTTCCCTTTTATTAATGTACTACATATACCGTATGTCTAGTGACTTTATCACATGGACGTTTCGTGTAATAGCATTCCCGTCTACCACGAGGTATTTTCCTATGGCATTCAGGTGCATATTAATTTCAGTAATTATTATATGTGAACAATTAAACAAACACAACTAAAACTACGTACGTCCTCCTTAGTATATGTTATGTTTAAGTCTTCGATTATTTCAACTGACTTTGAGCCGAAATAGTCTGATTATTTTTAAAGTGTTACATCCATATGTATGTAGATATCTATATATAAAACATAATAACTTTATTAAGTAGATATATACAAGTGATAATCAATCTATTAGTATAATTACATGGTTACATATGTATAATGTACTGTGTCAAAATCTTAGCCTTGTCTTCGAAGAGATTTCCAAAAAAATATTACTACATAAAACTTAGGATTTAAGTTGATTATCTGTCCCAAAATGTTCCAGAATTTTGCCACGACTTCAGACGTGATCTTCTTGACATACATCAAAGGCTTAACGAAACAATGTCAAGTAAATCAATCTTGAGAGATGTATTTCAAGTTTCATTGCAGAAATCAGATAATCCATTACTTTATTACCATCCAGATATTGAAGATGATGAAGTGGACTCTTTACTGATACATATCCTTGGTGTGAAATATGAGAATTCACCAAATGATGGTTTTCGTTATCTCCTTCAATCATATAAAAAGGCGAAGAAGTTAAAACTAGATGATATTGCAAAATCTATCGCTGGTTATGGTGTTATGTTATTTTTAGAACCGGAGCTGTTCGATCAAACTGGTTTTCCCGATGTGCAGATGATTTGTGAGTCACAGGTAGATGGTTTATGGGATATATTATATGCTATGGCGGATAGAGCTGCAGAAGATGGACGATTAGTAGAGCTACTTCAACTTATATTTGATTTTTTGAGCATGAAAGTAAATGAAACTACTCTCGACATATACATGAATTTGGTTTGTTGGAAATCTATTGCGGAATGCTTGGTTTCATTGGAAAGATTCGACATTCCTGATGACATGCCGGTACAACTGATTGAGAAATCGACAATTTTGGGTGTGATTTTTGGAATTACACCTTTTGGAATTAATAATCCTGACACTTCCGTCCTTCCTGACCCATCCGTTCTTGAGTTGGAAATGAAGATGATCCGGGATAAACTGTTTTTCATTGTTGAAAAAGTAATTAGGACTGGGGCAAATCCTCGTAAAAAAGTGCTAAACTGGTTTGGCAAAATTGTTGATAAAAACCACATGCGCGTGGCTTTCCAAGGAGATACATCTTCCAATGGATTCATGATCAATGTTACCGGAGTTTGTTTGAAACTAGCTGATCCTATTATTGATCCTGTTGGCTTGAAAATTGATAAAATTAGATTTGATTATTTTAGTTGTGATCCCGTATTTGATATCTTGGAGGAAACTAAAATTTCGGCCGATTTGACAAATTCTAAAGAGTATTATTTTAACAAAATTGAAGGGGAGTCGAACTTTGTTTCACACATTTATTACTTATGTATTGGACTTCTACACTATGGAATAAATGGTATGACACAAGCTCAGTCTAGGTTAAAAAGACGCCTGGATGATACTCAGTCTAGAATTGATTTCTTTGAGAAGAAATTAATAGAAGAAACAAATCCACTGAGAGCAAAAGAGTTAGAAATGTCATTGAATTATTTAAAAAGAGATTCCAAATTAATGAAATACACTTTTGCTTTGAATTCAGCTGCATTGAAATCGACAGAATTATCTAAAAAGGCCTTAAGTTTTATTCAGTTTCATTGTATGTTCTTAATCAGGTGTATTGAGCCTTCTCATTCATACCCTATGAAAAAGTTAAGATCTCTTCCTGATGAAACTACTGAAGTTCCTGAGTTTTTCAAAAATTTTCCTGAATACTTTGTTGAGATCATCGGTTCACTTGGTGTATTCTATGCACGTGCGAATCCACTGCTCTATATTGATAGCCATCAAAATATCTCAATGGTGGAGTTTCTGATTGTCTTTTTAAGTCGACCCAAGTATATTAAGAATCCTTATGTGAAGACGAAATATATTGAGCTGTTATATTTTGGTATTTTAGAATTCAACAGTAAAAGGGATGGATTCTTCGCATTAGAAATTGACGGTGATGAATTGGCAGTAAATAATCTTGTTCATGCTCTGATGCAGTTCTATATCGATGTTGAAAGAACAGGTGCTAGTTCTCAATTTGAAGATAAATTTAATTCGCGATTTTATATTTCCAAAATATTTAGAAGAATCTGGGAGAGGGGTGTTTACAGAAACACCATGACTAAAGCCAGTCAAACCGATTTACCATTTTTTGTCAAATTCGTTGCACTTCTTTTGAATGATTCGACGTATCTGTTGGATGAATCTCTATCAAAATTAACACAGATCCATAATCAAAGTCAAGAAAGTGAAGTATCCACAGATTTGTCTAGGCAAGCTACCTCTTATATCCAATTGGCATCAGAAACACTTAACCTTCTTAGATTGTTTACATCCTCTGTTCCATCAGCCTTTACTTGTCCTGAGTTGGTTGACCGATTAGCTGCAATGATGGATTACAATCTTGTTGCATTGGCTGGTCCACAGTGTCGTGATTTGAAAGTTCAAGATCCGGAAAAGTATGGGTTTTATCCTAAACAGATGCTTTTTGATCTTGTGTCAACATATTTGAACTTATCACCATACACAGAATTTGTTCGTGCTATTTCACAAGATGGCCGTTCATTTGATCCAGCTATATTTGATCGAGCACGTTCTATTATTGAACGAAATGGACTAATTGATTTAACATCATTAACCCAATTTATTAAACTTCGTGATGATGCAGTTAAACTTAAGGAGAAAGAACAACAAGAACTTGATGATGTGGGAGAAGTTCCAGAAGAATTTTTGGATGCTTTACTATGGACTGTTATGCGGAATCCAGTTATTTTGCCTAGTTCTGGGGTACGAGTAGATTTGGCTACAATTAAATCTCATTTACTTTCTGATCAGAAGGATCCATTTAATCGAGAACCATTGAAATTGGAAGATGTAAAGGAAGATACAGAATTAAAGCAGAGGATTGAACAGTTTTTTCAAGGAAAGAAGAGCCAGGAAAGAAGTTGAAAAAATGTAGATAAAACTTTGAAGTAAATATGTATCTAGTTAAGTAATTGTACTTCTTTTTATTTTTATATTATTACATAGTTAGATCATAATAAATAAAGGAGGTGATTGTGTAAATTGAATCATAATATTTTTAACCAAATTTCAGTTTTTGATAGCTTAGAAATTAGGTAGATACCTACATATGTAATCATTTAATGTTGAATGAGACTGTGATGGAATGATTATTGACGATTGATCTTTACTTTTTTTTTGTACTGGTAAAAAAATAAACCCGTTAATGGGTCAACGGAGTTATGAGCTTTATACAGCGTGTAAATTTTGTGTATTCAATAGCACAATGCTATGTTTTTCGAAATTGTACGTAAAGCGCGTAATCATTTTACCTAAGGTATGTACGTACATGTTATGTTATTGCTTATGAATTGTAAAATAAGACTTGATTTGAAGGTTATAATTTGTTAATTCAAAGAAGTTTTGCATTCATCAAGAAATAACAGGGAGGAAAGTGACAACAATTTGGTTTTTAATTCAATAGCATCTATGGAGTATACAAAAATTGTGACTCTCACTAGGAGGGGTTGTCAACGTAAGTACCAAGCTACATATAATATATTTCAGTGTCTTTTCCAAACCTTGGAGGGAACCTACAGTTATTTATATGTAATATTAATCAGTTTAGGGTCACACAGAATGATGAGAGTATCGGGAGATAATGTCGTAACATGTTTGGTGCAGTGGTATTACGCACAGGTTTCAGCTTCCAATTGCCGGATGTCCTGATTCGAACCTGGCATAGAGCACGTTTATTTCGTTATTTTCCACCTAAAATCCATACATTCTATGACTGAGCCCAGCGCTAACAGCTTTACTATATCATACCTACCACGGTACATCTGGTTTCTAGTTTGCCCCATCGCCCTGTCATGTTTCCATAATATATCTCAACCTGTCATATCTACATACGTAGAGTATATACATGTAACAAGAATACAACTTTTAGACAAAAAAAAATTTGGGTTTTAGTTTTTGTGTCTCCTCTCTTCTCCCCTCATCCTCATCAAAATTTATCAGGCCCTTTGGAAAGACTCGCTGGTAAAACACGAATTGTCAGATACCGTGCGCATTTCATTTGGTATTTTCAAGAGTCAACCTTTTTCCACCAAATAATTAAATTCAAAGTCCCTATATGTCCATACATGCGGTTCTTAACTTGTTATTTTGGAGTGATCTCAGGGCCACTTACATCGAATTCAGACGGGCATCTTTCAATTCAAAACAAAAAAAGCCAAGTCATACAGCTAATTTTGAACTTTAAATTTTATTTTGTTGCAAAGAGATACGTATATAGTTATGTACCTGCATACCTATGTATGTATGTATGTATGTACAGCTATTTAACGTACCCATTTTAAATTGTTCCCCTTTTCCAACACCTCCAAAAATACACGTTTCCCAACAAGTTAAAGCCGAACTCCATTGAGTGAAATCCCAAATATTGTTACCAATTTGACCAGACGAAAACAACTGACGGATTATCCGAAAGCACAAATTGACGGGGTTATCGCGCAACAAACCTTTCATAAAATCATATTGCAGAAAATCTTAAAATTAGCCGTTTAACAATTTCCAATTATTCAAGAAAATTCGGATTGCGATGAACGTAGAATTGCGCATTTTTTTCAAGAGCAGGAAAAAAAACTATATACTCATAATTTTCTGAAAATGTACCAATTGGAATGTTTCGAGAGACAACACGTAAATGTTTGAGGAAGAATAACATAGCAACCTGGGAAGATGTGAAGCCCCTGTGACTTAATCCAGATTTAGCAACCAAAAGACTCATATGGTGCTAAAAATATAAGAATAAAGCATCATCTGGAGTTATGAGACGTCAATGGATCGTGGCGATGAAAAAAGAAGCGAGATTTGCTTTGGGGATAAAAAATTCAAACATCATTCAGGATATCTACAAATGGGCATACCGAAAAAGGGGCTTGCTATCATGGTATAGGGTATTTTTTTGGAAACAAATGGCAAAATTGTTCGGTCGAAATTACATATTCTTGAAAGATATACCCAATCGAAGAATGATATGTACACTGCATCGTCATATTTCATGGTTCTACAGGCTAAACTTTTTGATATTAGGCACTATGGTCTAATGTTCACGCAGGACAATACCCCTATACTTGCAAGTAAGCCTGTCAAACAATTGCTTGATGAGAAAGAAATTGACACACTTTACTGTCCAGTCTATTCTCCCCATTTAAGCCCCGTAGAAAACATATGGGCAATTCTGAAACAAAAAGTTTACAAGAACCACAATGGAATTGAAACTTTTGGAATTGAAACTTTTAAGACTGACCGGGCGAAGCTAAAATTTGAAGACAACGTTGGTGTTATTGTTAACTCCAAGGGTAAAATGAAGGGTTCCGCTATCACTGGTCGTGTCCGTAAGAAATGTGCTGATCTTTGGCCTAGAATTGCATACAACTCTGGTGTTGTAGCTTAAAGATAATAATAATAAAAAGATTACCTTATTAACTTGTGAAGTTATATAAATTTTTGTAATCTACGGGTTTCAAGCTTTTAATTGTTATAAGTTGCGTACGTAATTAATTTCTGTTAGGCTGAATTTAAAAGCTGAGGTGGTGGTTGGAATCTGGGGTGGTTTGAGAGGGGTGTGATAAATAACGAGGAGTATCCTGAGAGGCTGAAGCTACAAACCTAGAAGAGAACTTAAGACCGTCGTCCACCACCACAGAGTCTGGAAGACTACAGATGAAAATACAGGCGGTGGAGAATGTGTGGTAAGTGGTGACGGCGGAATCGGAAGACCAAGCAGAGATTGAAAGTAGAGCGTTGGAGAAGGAATCGCGGATGGCAGAGACTTCTTTGTGCTTGTCGGAAGGCAAGGAAAACTGGTCAGCATGTAGTCGTTCCATGGGACCATGGGAACTGGAAGAGAATCTGTAACTCCTACGGGTGGAGTGTTTTGTGGATTATGTCTTTGGCATTCCTGGCAATAAGAGACTATTGCTCTGACGGACTTGAGATGTTTATGCCAAGTGAAAAGCTTTGATACGATACTCGTGACAGCGTTGGGACCCGATGATCCAAGGTGAATGAAATATGGTAACAATAGCTGTAATCAATTTCCTAGCGGATGATGGAATTTGGGTACGCCATGAGGGATCCTTGATCTCTTCGTGGTATCGGAGCAACGATCGATATGATTCACCACGCATAATCCACTTGAATATGGGATTGGACTAGTAGGCAGCAAGCTGCATGGGATGTAGATCCAGCGGAAGACCAAAAGAAGGATTGGTAGTTTGGGATCACCATGCATCGTAGCCAACACTAGAATGTGGATGAAACAACATAGAAACTTGACTGGATGCGGTGTGGATAGACATAAATTGCTCTCTAGCAGGAGGAGAGGACGTAGCAAGATCGTTGATAAATTCGAAAGAATTTGCCAGACGACCGCTCCTAGGAACTAGCTTCAGAGGTGTCATCCATCGTCATGATAGCATATCTAGAATGACATTAGAAGTACCTTCGACGTATTGAAAACGGAAGGAAAAGGCATCCATGTATTCCAGCCAGCCAATCTGCTTAAAGGAAAGAGT
Source organism: Geotrichum siamense (nom. inval.) (assembly GCA_030568955.1). Classification (NCBI taxonomy): domain Eukaryota; kingdom Fungi; phylum Ascomycota; class Dipodascomycetes; order Dipodascales; family Dipodascaceae; genus Geotrichum; species Geotrichum siamense (nom. inval.). Next base: position 18,544 of record JAJMJJ010000149.1, on the reverse strand, counting down.
ATCGTTGTTCTGAAGAGCCTGCAAAGCTCTGTGGTCAGTGAAAACAGTGAAAGAAGAAAGAGAAAGAACATTCTGGAAATGCTTTATTGACAGCACACTGAAGCGAGTTCTAAATACTGGAGGAAGTGCCAATGAACTTGTAGGAGCCATCAGGGGTTACTTGTAAAAGCACATACCGGTCTTCGAGGCATCCCTGTGCGGCTTATTCGGAAGAAATGAATTGAAAGAATAATTCTGGCCGTCAATGGTGGATACTATATTAGGACTGCGGGGTTGAAGTGATGTATTCCATAATTGCTTCGGGGAACTGAGAGATTGGAGATGGAGGGATGCAGATATTATCGAAGGGGGACTCGAGGGAGGTGGTAAATCCACCTTATCAACGTCAGAGAACACCAGTTCGTCTTCAGGCTCGTGTGTGAAGACCACTGACAAGCCCTGCTGGTCAAATCCAACAGAAATATTGTATTACCGGGTGAAATCATTTCCAAGGATTAAGTTACAAACCTCAGATTCATTGATAAAGGCAAGATAGGTAGCAGGGAAGTCTTCAGTGAGAACCTTCCCGACAATGACCTTTGAAATGAAGGAGGTGGAACTTGGTTTGGACGACGGTATCAGAGTGAGTGGAGAGCGAATTGAGAAAGGGGTAATATCGATGAATTTGCAGAAACCTTCAGACCCCAAGGTGGCGTTAGAGCATGTACCCGCTTTAGCTGTGATTCTGAGCCATATTCCAGAGGCCGACAACACGCTAGTATTGAAACAAACTGCTGTGTGTGCCGTTTGAAAATCTATGCACAGTCTGTCGAGCCGACCGTCGATGGAAGTAGAGTCAGACGTAAAAACGGAATTGGCTACTATAGTTATTTGGGGATTATGAGATATAGAAGAAGATGAGGGATAAGAAACAAAGGAGCTGTATTACAAAAATTGGTGGCATCCTCGCGCTTGACGGTTTTATACAATCGAGGGTATTTATACGGTTCAACGGAGATTTGTTTGTTTCCACAAGTAGTGCATAAACTATTCTATTTTCGATACTTTTTCTCCAAAAGAGTTATTTTCATGGTCTCGCCTGTTTGAAACTTCCGGAAGAGATTGAAATCTCTTGATCCAGGACTATTCAGAGTAGATAGAAGAAATATCCTGACTTGTTCGGGATCAGAATTCCAAGCTTGATCATGGAATCATAGACGTGATGGCTAAGCTGTCGGTAACATAAAGATGCAACTCGCTTGCTAGCGACGTTGATGGGCTTCTAAGAGGAGACGGTACACTTAGGATTTCGTTATCTCAGTTAATGGATGTACAACCAAGCAGATTGATGTATTTTTTGGCAGTCAGACTCCATTGCTTGATGCTTTTTTCCTTGGCTTATATATAAGATATCTGATAAAGACCGACAAATAGGTCGGGAAACTTAATCACCATGGAGTCAACGATCTCATCTGATAAATTATACATGACTGTCAATAGGAGAAAGGGGATGATTCATTATAAACTTAGCTTCTGTTTCATCAACTTCCAATGGCCTGTAGCGTGATCGATGGAGCTAGATAATGCTTTGTTTCTTAAATAATCCCTTCTCACTGCATAAATCCTATGAAAATTGGAGAACCAATGGCCTGGGTAAAGTCGAATTAACGAATGAAGGTGGCACTAGACCTATGATATTGGTCTCCTGAGAAACAGTAGTCCTGGCAGTTTCTGCTACGATAAGAAATTCCGTTACTGGAGGGAGCATAATGAGCAAATCCTCACTAGCGAAGATGAGCGAAGATAAATTGGTAACAGCAAGATAGGACACTGTGCTGGTACTGATCTCGTGTAATGGACTTGGGAAGTTCAGATAGGTAGATGAACAAGGCATACACAACGGTGAAGGGTGATTCTTGAATAGTAACAGGAGTTTGAAAAGGCGGGATAGGAGTATCCGTCTTCGAAAAGAAGGCAAATTTACTTGACACGGTCGACGTGGGATTTTTCTCCGCAAAAAAATAAACCATTGACCCGGAGCGATGATTCGTTGAAGAAGTTCTCTCTGCTGTTCTTGCTTGATAATTGTTGTTAAAAGAATTAAGCACACTTTGTAGGAGAGATTTCTTTTACATACACATCTATTTATCATACATGAAAACATCACGTTAATGATTTTATGTAGTAGGGACAATTTATTAATAATGTTCACATTTTATTTTACTACAATATATAACAATATAATTTAAATCATGCTTGTACAGATGTTTCCGCCTTAATTTCACCTTCTCGAGGTTTCATTTCATTAGTACTAACAGCATGACATAGACTGGCTAAACTCAAGATATTATGGCTTGAAGAAGGTGGTTGTGTTGATTCTGCGGCCATACATAAATGGTTTAAATTTGTTGAATGGTTTATTGAACAACTATCACCAACTACATTATTTGAAAAAGGCTTAATATTTTCTGAATATGACATGGCAAAAGATGGAAATGTTGATGAGGTAGATGGACAAGGTGTAGTTGCAGGTGTCATTGTTTTAAGTGAAGGCAAAACAATAGGGGGATATTGATGATGTTGGCACTGGTGGTTGGAAATAGAGTTACAAGAAGAAGAAAGGGTTAAAGGTAAAGGTGGTGGAAGTGATCGGGTAATGAAAGAATGAGAATCCTTGAAATGCGATGGTGTAAATTGAGGGAGTGGTGGTGCTGTCGCTGTCGCTGCTGCTGCTCCAAGTTCTTGAGAATGACGATGCTGATGAGGTTGGTAATATGTGTGGTTGCTACCAACATTTGAGGGTGAACTATGGGTTAATGACGCAGGAGGTGACGGAGTATGAATTGAATATAATGGAGCTGTTGTCACCGCAGGAACCAAATTAGATCCAGCATTGGAATTATCAGGGTACATTTCCAATGGCAAAGAAATATTTTTAAGACGATCATCATTAGATGGTTGAATTAAATCTGGTAAATCCTCTTTCTTGTAGTAAGAAATTAAATGTAATTTGAGATTAGACGAAGTAGTTAATGAAAAACTTTGCTTGCAAAGACCATTTTTCTTATATCGACAACTTTCATCGGAATGATCGGATGAATTTCCACTATCAATAGCTGCAGCTTCAGCTGTCTCTTCCGCTTTAGTTTTATGAGGGTTTGAATATTTTCTCTTTCTAGGGTTGCTTGATGTTTCTTGATTTGAACTGGTCGAAGGTTTTTTAGATTTGGCCATTGTATCCATTTCCCTATAGGATAAGAAAGAACCAGATACTCGAGAAGCACTCCAACTCTTACCATCTGTCCAACGTCTCATGCCAGCTTCCTGTTCATCCCAAACGTAGATACTTCCTGATTTGATTTGCAATCGTTCACGTTCGGAAAGACGTCTTCTAATCCGAGGAATGAGACCCAATCGACAAGCTTCGAAAAGGATGAGTGCGTCAAGTTGTGTTTTGACGTGGCCGTGAAATGACTCCATTTATGAGTAAGTTGGAAAAAAACTACTAGGTAAATAATTGATAATAATAGGGAAGAACAGATTGGAGACAGAAACCAACAAAAGTATCAATTAGGAGAAAGAGTAAATGAAAAAATAAAAAAAAAGAGGGAATTTATTAGGTATATAAGGAAGTACAAGAGGGGAGGGTAATGTTAACAAAAGGGGAAGAGGGGATTACTCACATATGAAATTGATAAGGATAGAACGGAGGGAAAAATGGTGTTTTACATACAAATTAAGCTGTAGAAATAAGTGTAGTAAACTTTTCATAAAACAAAAAGCCAAGATTCACAGCTTAAAATTTACCTTTTTCCTTTTTCCATTTTTGGCGCTCGCACTAGTTCACATGTGAGCAATAATTGAATTATACATGCGGACAAATGTAGTAAAATGGCAATAAAAAAGTTTAAAAGACTCGGACCGAACAAATTTTTGTCACCAACAAAATATATTTCTCAAAACTTCCCTCCTCCCCTCTTTTAAAAAAAATACGTATTAGAACAATCTTAAATTAATTCGTAGAATTATACGAATCTTCTTATTTTTTAATGAACCCAACGACATATTTAACCAAAATTTTTGAATTAATGTCAAAACATAATATCGAAAAAAAAAGCCAAGATAAAAGCCAAATTTATTGCCAATTAATAACATGCATATTTTATCACCAGTGTGGTAACATTTATTTTCTTTTTATTTTGTTGAGGGCGAACTGCCGTTGCCAAGTTTCAACTCAATATTCTTGTTTATTTTGTAGCTTCTCTACTTATTGTTCATTCCAATTGTCTACTATGTCAAATCTAGCTGTTCATAGCACATGGTTATCTTCAATAGCTATATAATTTTAATCAGATAAATTGATAACACAAATTTAGAAAAGAAATATAGCTTCTTCCTAAACATAGCCGCGAAAATGACGTTTTTCGTTTTAGTTTTTACTTTTCAAATTTTTCTCTTTCCGGAAATTTTGAAATTTAAACTCTTTTACAACATAGCCCTTACCCTATTGTGAGAAAGATCATCATTGGCTGACCATCAATTTCTGTCAAATTCTGTCTGATCATGCTATTCACATCAAATTTGCATTTTCCACTATCGAAGCGGTTGAAATTTCCATGCCGTCATTACAAGGAAGAAATAGTGCCTGACTTTTTTCAGCCTCTTGCTGCAATTTCTTTAAAAATGGATTCATCAACGATTACATCATACATTTCATATGATTATTTCGTGATATCAACATCTCTACATAGTAGGTGCCCACGTAGGCGTGTACATACATATTCCATACGTACTATATACTACGCACTATTAGTATGCACATACTATATGTACGTATGTATGTTGTGATATTATATATGTAGCCAGAAAATCATCATTAGACCTGTCTCATACACGAAAGATTCTTGCCAATTCGTGGTCACGTAAAATTTGGAATTGGCCAAAAATCTCTGTGACGTATATTCTTGTAATCAGAAGTTCGGAACCACTTTCAGTATATGTCGGCTCGCACGAAAGGCGCACTCAAACCTTGGAATAACCAGACGGCACTGCATGTAACGTCCACATGTACACTGTGGCAAGAAAAAAAAATACATGTGCATCATATGTACCTAGGTATGTACATACCTATCTAGTGTTCACAGGATTAAAAAGTCAAACGGCTGATTAATATAACTTCCGATGTATCTGAAATGGTGCATATGTAAATAAGAGATAAAAAAGGAATAAAAATTATAAGTGAGGAGTTATCCTATGGGTAGGGAAAGGTCGAGCTGGGTTATTACTGGGTGTTCAAGATTAAGAACTTAAGTATTAGGCTATAAGGACTTGTAGTACCTAGGTGTGGATAACATACGAAGTGTAGTTTGAATCTATTCATATTTTCATAACTTTCTATTAATGCCGTGTAATGGACAATATCAACCATGTACCTATTTGCGTTGGTAGGTCTGTAGGGATATTTTTATTTATTTTATTTTACTCCTATTTATTTTTTTGGAGGTGTTGATTAAGTTAATAACGATGAACAATTACACATTTATGTCAATTAATCTGCATATAGTTGCATTAAAATGTTATATATAATATAATAAATAGGTATATAGATAGGTATGTACATACATATACATACATTCATATGTGCTGTAGGATATCTCGAAACAAGTTTTGTTCAAGCTGTTAAGTTATTCCTCAATGTTAATTGTGAATTAATAATAAGTAATGTAAAAAAAAGAAGTTACTAAAATGATCCATTGTATTCAGTTAATAAAAACAAAATTATATAAAAATGGGTTTCTTCATAAAAGATGTAAAACCAGGGAAATAATGGTATTTATAAAACCAAGAAAATCTTGTGAAACTAATCTCAAGGTGTGCGTAAATTGTAGATAGTAATAAAGTATAATAATGCAGTGATAAGACAATTGATTTGTAACAAAAAAGTAATCATAAAGTAATAATATAATGAGTGAGGAGAAGAAATGTATATTGTTAATAATTCTGGATTTGGATAATAATGTTTTTTAAAGCTGAATTGTGTTCTATGTTACCAGTCTAACATATAGAGCCGTAAATACCTACATACACATGTATGTAGCACATTTATGTGATTTTTTGTTGTTGAGAACAAAATAATAAATGCTAGGGCGATACGGTTCATAAATTTAAACAAAATGAGCTAACCATAGGGATCTTACCTTTTTTTTTTTAAACAATATTTAATTTTTAAATTCTAAGCAAATAAAAATTTTGTACATAAAATTAATTAAAACTACAGAAAAAAAATAAAAAAATAAAAATAAAAAAACTATTAACATATATTTGCTAGATTTGGAAAGACTTACTACTTATAGAAGTTTCATTTCTAGTTACAAGTTAGTTTTTCAATGGTGACCACTACTCTGTTCAAAACTCTTGATATAAATTTAAAGAAAAATAAAAATAATAAGATATGTACAAATATATAAAATGATAGATACACAAATAGGTAAAAGAAATTTTAGCATTAATTGTGAAGCCCCTTATGTGTTAAATGTAACAAAGAATGTATTAGAAACGTTAGTACACTCTACAGAGGGTTGAATCTGAAAAATACATGGGTTAATCTGAAAATCAGCAATATATAATAATATTTTTTACATACCAAGTGCCCACATATCAATATTTTAGATAGCAACATCTTTAAAATGTTATTAAATTTACTACCAGTTGAGATTCTGGAAATAATTAAGTCATGTTTTTTTTCCAAAGCTGATTTTTCAACAATTTAAAAAAATTCCAACCTACATATTTATGCAGAACACCTGAGAATTCTAATAATGGACATGAAATGCCTTACCCTGACATCTCCGAGCCTACCACAATTTTATGGCAAGAAATATTTACATTGTCATAATCTTGCAGATGGAAATCTTCCAACTTATGCTAATAAATAAGTTTGAGAACTTCTAATTACTCAGCCTCTTCTCCAGAAATTTCCTTAATTCTATGTCAATTGTAATGGGAGGAAACGTAGATCAACTCACATTTAATAAAATTTTAGCACAGTTATATCGTATTGATAGAATAGGAGAACCAGACAAAAAATACTTTAGTTTGTTTAAAAAAGTTGGATCTTCAAAATGTGAAATATTTCCACAATTTCAACAAATTGATGTACTAAGACCTACGTTATAATCTATTTCATGGATTGAAAAATCTTGATAGGTTAATCTCTTTATATTTGCTTTGATCCGTATGAGGAAGGTTGGTGACCTTTTGAGCCACATTTGCTGCTTAGGAAAATTATACGAAATAATAGTAGTACGTTGAAAGAAATTTTCATTGATAAGCTCCTTTGTGGCAAAATAATATTAGATGGGATAACTGGTAATTTTGAAAACTTAAACATCACTTTTACTACATATGATAATTTTTTGAATAAATCAGACGATGTGAATATAGAGATAAAATGAAAGAGTTGATTATTATAGATTGGTATGATACTAGGTTCATGGAATCACCATTTAATGTTGAATGGTTCAATAATGTTACGAAATTTACATATTGTTTTAGTATGGAGATAGTTAATATTAGAATTTCCTAATATATCATACTGGAAATACCTAATTTGAAAGATCTAGCAATTGATAATTACTATGGAGATGCTGAGATCACTCCACCATTACAATGCATGGCAGAAATTTATATTAAGACGATAGAAATTCAATTTTTGAAATATTTGGATACAAAAGAATGGAATGTACTCAATTTATAAAGCATTTTAGCAAAGTTATTTTAAAAGATTTAAGTATCATGTTCATCCAATAGATGCGGTAAATCCACTGGCACTATACTATTAAGCCTTCAGCAAGCCCAATACAATTAGTCACACCCCACCTTCAAATTTTCCATTCTACCTTGACATATAAAAAGTTGTACAATGAAATTAGCTAAACAACTTTATCCAAAAAGTTTAGAACTATCAATTGAGAACATTTTGAAAATTGCCGATTTGCCAGTAAATTTTTATCAGATTTTAAATATATTTACAATTTCAGCATCTTTAAAAATATCAACACTGGAATTCTTCCAATATCTTGTAAAAACTTTTCGATATATTATAACAAGTCATCAAAAATTGATTTCTAAACTGGGATTGAGTTAGAGAAGACTGGTCAAATTAAATAACTCCAAAAACGAAATAACCTGTTCCAAAATATTTTGATCCTAAAATGAATAGATGCAACTTTATTTGATATGGTGCCTGTAGTGAGTAGTGAGAAGTACCAATAGTGAAATTAATGTGAAATTAAACTAAAAGAGTTCCAAAATTTTCTTTATACATTCTTTTGAGTTACAGAATGCTATATCTATGTAGTTAGGTATTTACGTAGGTAGTTGTACGTAATAATGTGTTTTATACTATTTTGGATTGTTTGTTCTGTTACTAATAGTTTTAACCCTATGAATCTCATCCCTACTTAAGGCATGATCGGTGATTTCCTACAGTGTAAACTTTCTTTTATCATTCTCACTACAAGAACTACTTAACAAATCCTTTGCTCCTTACTCAGCAGTCTTTTTTTTTTTTTTTTTCCTCTTTTCTTTCTCTTTCAAGCCCTTCTTTCTTAGCATCAGCTTCTCGTTTCATTTTATATTGTTCTGAAACTCTATTTAAATTAAAGTGATCTTTAACAGCCCTAAAATGGTGAAATTTTCAAATTACAGGATATAACTTGGTTTTTATTACTATTTTCCCGTTTATTACTTCGCCGAAAATTATTACTACCATGACTTCGGGATCTGTTAGGCTCCGATTGACTCATATAATATCAACCGTTAGTAAAAAAAATAAATGAAAAAATGTATTATAAATACAGAATCTTGAATACTCTGTCAAAAAATTATATTTTTCCGAAGCACGTTAAGCAGTAATGAAGAAAATAAATAAATATCGTGATGACGTAGAAAGAAAGAACAAAGTAAGACATATCTCTTACGTTCAATACCTTAAGTCTTAAGGCTCTTCGTGAAAAATAGATCTTCCAAACTACCCTCACCCTTGTGTACTTTTCTCTTTATCAATATTTAATCATCTAGAAAACTTATTTTAATCAACTTTTTTATTCTTCAAATAATTCATTTCGCTTCTGAAGATATAACAGAAAGTAATTAAAATAAGCTACTATAAACTTTTGGTCTTGTTAGCTAATGGCTTAGATTAAAACCAGAAACCTATTTTCCGCACAAGGCAAAGATTTTTATTTTTCTACATGCATTGTAAGCTTGACAGATAAGTTAGTTATACATGTATGATGGAAGCATGGTAGGCCCATAGGTGCATGTATGTAGTATTGAGGATAGGGTATACTAGTAGCGTGTTCCTAATAAAAATAAACCATAAACAATAAAAATAATGAATACAGTTAATACATAATGAAACAAAGGCTTTCCTCAGAAAATTACACATTCAATTCTACACATTATGTATCTACATAGGATCTAGGATCTAGGTAGGTACCTACGAGTACAAAAATATGTTAGAGTGACATCGGACTTACTTTTGATATTGTAAACAGCACTTTGTAGCTCTTTTGAGTTGATTGCGCTATTGTAAAGAAAATTTATACAAATCTTTAGGATTAACTTCACAAATCAATTTAACTATTGGAAAGTCTCGAAAAAATAGTCTTGACAGCAGGTAACATGTCTAATGAGATCACACCTAGTGAGTTGAAGATTAAAATAATGTGGAACAGGTGAATTCCTTTCTACGGAATAATACCTCCAGTAATTTAAACGCTCCGATGATTTGAATTCAGTTCTAGTTCCAAAATCAATTCTTGATTATTCATAATATTTAATTAAAAATAATTTGTAAGATATTGGTGGGATATTGCTGGTATATATATATGTCTTGAAATAAACTAAAATTGTAGGTGTAACTAGATTCTCATGCAAATTTTATGGATGTGCCCATAATTTTAACAATGCTATCAACTGGTAACTTTGTGGATACACGTGCTTTACCAAAAGTGAAGTAGGACCAGGTTTAGTACCCACATCAAGCAGAATACAAACATTAGATTTCAAAACTGGACAAAACGCATTAAACAACCATCGATGTGAATTAATCTTTTTGGCGTTCTTTTCCTTCAAGCAGAAAATAATCTGAACTGGAACAATTCCTTTTTCAGCTCCTTGAAATGTAAGATCAGAATCCAAAGGACCTTCTGTAGTATATTCAAAAATATTTGCTTGAACTTCTTTTTTATTGACATAACTTTTAGTAATACCTTCTTGATAAACTCCCATGACAGCAAGAGCATTGAGAACACCGTAATGATTCTTAGTTCTACCATCCGCAGTAATAGTGACAACAACTTTCTTCCAATCTTCTTTACCCCAAATTCTTGATCTGTTACGAGAACACAAGTGTACAATATTCTTCATAACTGAATGCATAGTGCGGGTAGAAGAAATCTCATCCTCATTATACACTGTAATACAAATACAAAGTTGAATTTCACGTTCATAGATAGCAGGTCTCAACGTAAATCCACCATTAACAAATTCATCTGGATCGGTTGTAGCGGCTGTGTATCTCATATACACAAATCATTATGATCTCTTCTAGAAAGGAAAAAATACAACTTGGTGGGGACACCATGTTTTATTTGTTAAATTTAAATTAAAAATTTGAACTAATTGGCCTACTGAATGCTAAATAGTATAAGGCCAATGGGTTCACCATACCATCTGGATAAACATGATAATTTACTTTCTCAAAGTAAGTTAAAGCTTTGTTTTTGCTAAAATAATTTAAATATTGTGTACAATTCATTGTGGTGCATAATCAAATTTTTGAAACCGAATTTCTAAAGTCTGAATATAACTTTTCGTCGCTACAAACTGTAATATAGAAATAATATCAGCATCTCCACAGCTAAAATCAATTACTAAATTTTTTAATTAATATGAGATATGAATAACTTGTGGTATCAAATAACTATTCTTGAGCTACAAAAAACATATGTTGTTGAACCATTCAACATTTGGTGGTGATACTGAAAAATTTCTATCACACCATTCTATGACAATTGATTCTTTTATTTTATCCCTAAATTCACGTTGTCCGATTTAAACAAAAAATTATTGTATTACGCAAATACGGAATTTAAGTTTTCAAAAATACTTGTTACTCTTTCGTCTAACACTCCTTGACAGGTTAGTTTCTTATCAACAAATGTTTTCTTTAATATACAAGTATTATTCTGTATAACTACTTTCATCATCAGATATGAATTATGATAATACTACCTTTTGTCGTGTTGATTACAAAAAATATAAAGTAACTCTAATCTATCAAGAATTTTAATCCAAGATAATAATTGATATCAATTTCTTTGTAATTTTGATATATCAATGTTTGCATGTTGTGGAAAAACCTATTTTTAACAACTTGAAGATTTAAATCCTTCGAAAAAGCTTACATAACTTCTATGTCTGGTTTTTCTTAATTTATCAATACGACCCAACTGTGCTGTTATTTTGTTAAAAGTGCATTGATCTACCTTACCTCTTATATCCATTGTTTCAATATTAGGAAAGTCTCTAATAATACGCATTTTGAACTTTTGTCGCCCTGGGAGAGATTCAATGATAAAAAGTTTTTTCACACATGTGTTTGCATGAGATGGGAGGTTTCCATCTGTAAAATTATGACATTGTGAATAATTTTTTCCATATATTTGTAAAAGCCTTGAGGACGTAAGTGCATCACACTTCATATCTATCACTGGGTCTCTAAGTTCAGCAGACATAAAAAGAGTTTTTTACTTGTTTTGGATTGTTAAAAATCCTGCTTGGAAATATGCATATGATTTAATTATGTTAAGAATCTCAACTGGTAGGGTATTTAAAAACATTTTAACGATACTATTTTATCAAGTATACTGGTATAGAATGGTTTTAAAAATATCTATAAATTTAACTTGAATGTCCCGCTAACCCATGTATTCCAAAGTTTATATATTTTTCAAATTGGTTTCGTCCTTATTAGTACATACATGTGTATATATGGTGTACTAATGCTTTCACTATGATCTCTTTGTATGATTTAACGACAACAGAAATGTGTACCCATATATATATATATATATATATTCATTTATATATTATTCTTAATAATATTTCTATTTCATTCAACTATTTGGGAGGAGTCAAAATTTCCCTATTAGTACTAAAAATCCTAATTGGCTTAATATGTTTTTGTATCAATGAGAACAATTGAAAATTCAAGTGATACACATTTTCTAGCTTGATGAAAGAATTTTGAAAGGGAAAAAATTATTATATCTCCCACTATGGCTCCATTGATTTTATTTATTTATTTATTTATTTATTTATTTATTTATTTATTTATTTATTTATTTATTTATTTATTTATTTATTTATTTATTTATTTATTTATTTATTTATTTATTTATTTATTTATTTATTTATTTATTTATTTATTTATTTATTTATTTATTTATTTATTTATTTATTTATTTATTTATTTATTTATTTAT